>NQII01002749.1:0-75502 GCA_002778355.1 Clitarchus hookeri
CTGGAATAATGAGCTCCTTCGGGAACCATTTTTGCATACAATCACGAGAGTGGGCACACAAACAAATACATTTTTGTGAGATGGCTGCAACATTTTATCGATACAGACAAACCTTCAAAGGAAAGGAAAGTTTTGCTCCTTCAATANTTTTTGTGAGATGGCTGCAACATTTTATCGATACAGACAAACCTTCAAAGGAAAGGAAAGTTTTGCTCCTTCAATATGGCCATTGCTCCCATACTAAATATTCCAGTGCATTACAGAATGCTCGAGGAAACGGAATAATAATGTTGTCACTTCAAAGCTACACGACACACAGGCTCCAGCCCTTGGATGTGTCCTTTTTAAGCAACATATAAGTTATTAAATCAATGAAGTTAAAAGTTCCTTCGTCAAAAGCGAAGTGAAGTANGTGTCCTTTTTAAGCAACATATAAGTTATTAAATCAATGAAGTTAAAAGTTCCTTCGTCAAAAGCGAAGTGAAGTAAAACCTGAAGTTGTCACTCAGTTTCACGTAGTTAGACAATTCGGCAATGCATATGGGCGAGTTGCTACAATAGGGATTGCACTGAATGGGTTTGCGAAAATATGAGTTTTGCCGGTCAATAGGGACATGTTTTAAGATTGTCATTTTGTAGCAGCAAAGCAATTTGAAACATATGTCATCCCCGTCATGGAAGCACCAGAAACAGTTGCATCAGCCAGTAGGCAAGCTCAGTCCACACTTGTTGAAGAAGTTTCGGCTAAAGAAGCTGTTCCCTCGTCTAGTACCGATGAAATAGAATCACTTCCATTGGGTAAACAAACACTGTCTTTCTTGTGTACAATCTCCCCGTTCCCAGAAAGAATTTCTCCTTGACGAGGTTCGAATAAAAAATCACAGAAATCGATAGTCATAACAAGCAGTCCCTACAAGCAGCAACTTGAAGACATTGAAAGTCAGAAGAAAAAAGAAGCATAAGAAGCAACATACAACGAAGAAGAGAAGTCTCCAAAATCTTACTTCGGTGAAATCAGCAAGAACAAAATTCTATTTTTTTTCGGATGTTTCAACAAAGCATAATTCTGGGGAAGAGTCATTGTTCTGTATAATCTGTTCACATGGCATTAAAAATATATTAATATATTTTTATCGTACAAGTAAAAAGTGCATGAAACATGTGATGGTGTTGGAAAGAGGGCCAAATTATCACTATGTGAAAACTCCGACTAAAATGTTTAAGAAAACGACTCTTTTTCTATGATAGTTTTAATGTGTGAGCCAATTTCGTTTTAATGTGTCTAAATATTCGATTTAACAATATCTGTATTTTAAATAATAAATTTCGTGTTTCTTTCAAGAGTTTGAAATAGTTATATGCCTATACAGTTAACTCTTATGCATTAGCGAAAACAAATTTATGTTTGTGTTTTAGATATTTCGTTATTACATTTGCAAAATTATTTAAACACAAAAAATGGCTTCGAACAGTATCCAATCAACCCACAGACCCAAATGTGTCTATGAATGTTGGCTTTAGTATACATTGATAGTTATTGGCATGTGTATTGTGTGCTAAACATTGGTTTCACCAGCCGTGTGCTGGCGAATGTCGTGATGCTTAAAGCTGTCTCGTATGCACTCATTCGGAAAAGATAGCACATGGACCAACTTCCTGGCTCAATGAAGAAGACTGGTTTCCTTCATTAAGTCGCTCACAATTATTTTTTTGCTATAAATATCTCGTTAAACATAAATCCTTTTCACTTTTCTTTTTTTATACAGTGATTATAAATAAGTAAAGATATCTTTTGCTTCAAAATAACTGGAAATGTAATTACGTTTGGTGGAGTTTCTCGATCTTTTGTTTAAGTGACCTAACGATAGTAACCTTCCTCTCATTATAGGCAGCACCGAATACTAAATGTATAAAGCAGTCAGTACACTGTGATGGCAATACATCACCGCCGTATCTCGCACTTACTCGGTGTGCGAAATTCACTAAAAAGTTAGGATGCAAAATTTCAAGTTGTGCCGGAATACAGGTAAAAGGAACTCTTCAAATGACCTAATCACAGCGACGCACGACCTCTGTCTGCATTTAATGAACGTCATCAGACTGCTTCATCACGCACACACAGACAAAAGCTCTTCATAACGCCAAACACGATTAATAGCGTTTCCAACGTCGTAATTAAGCTTGATTCAGCGATCCAGGCAACTCCGTTCCTATAAGTATATGATATCGGAGTAGATGTGTCGAACGATCGAATATTCACCCAATCACTTTAATTCCACACAAATGTCCGGTCTTACTCATACTACGCAGTACTTTAAGTGAGACATTAGTACATGCGAAATAGTTTAACACGTCGTTTTCAACACAGGTTTATTCCTGATGCACATTTAAGTTAGGGTTCTTACAAAGTTCATGACCATTATTTTTTAGGAGAAATAGAGGTTTTCATACCACTACGCCTAAAAAGAACGAAATTTGCCGTCGTTTCATAGGCAATGGCATCTATGAAAGTATCACTAATTCGTAGTCTTTAGTAACAGCCAGTTTTAGTGATTTCTGTAAAAATTTATAGAGCATAACTATTATATTCTTACGTATAAACAAAATATATATACCTCGTCTTCAGACAGTCGAATACACCCAGGCACATTAAGACAGATGATGTGGATTTTTAAATCTATGGAACAACGCAAAATCAGGGAGTCGCTGATACTGTACAATGTAATTGAATTTTCATATATATCACCAAATACGAAATATATGCAAATTTTAGAAATCCAGAGAAATTTGTAAGCTGCCAATCATTTGCTATGGAACACAATTTTAATGGTCTCACTTACATGGAAGTATTTGATCAAATTTGTTTAAAGTGTTATATGGTGGTCCGCAGTAGCACACTAAATCATGCAGACAGCAGAACTCCATTATGAAATTGACCTTGTGCAGGGCACTATACAGGATGATTCTAAAATCATGGGACAAATATTGAGGTTGGTAGAGCTCACTAAAACAAACAATTATTGTATAGGAATATATGGGCGGGAGTGACGCGTTGAGGCACAAACACAAAAATAACAAATGAAATGCAACACATTGTTTATTTACAACGTCGCCGCTAAATGACTTTTTACAGCAATGTTTATAATAATTGCTCAAAATTGCTACCACCAACAGTAATTCAAGCTTGGTAGCGTCGGTGGATGGATTGGCGAACAGATTAATATACGCCGGGTATTTTACGCATGCCACCATTGTCAGCCAATCACGCCTTATGTAGAGGTCGCCAAGCATGCGTGACTGTTGGTGGATGCGTTTCCAGTAACTGTTATAACATTTTCTGTACGGAATCACTCGTTAAGTATGCTGCTAATGAACATTATATGTTTCCGTTAATGTGTATGTTTTTGTGTTTGTACCTCAACGCATCACTTCCGCCCATATATTCATATACAATAATTGTTTGTTTTAGTGAGCTCTACCACCCCTCAAAGTTTGTCCAATGATTTTAGAATCAGCCTGTATACCATGTCAGCATGATAATTTCACGGAATGCAATTCTTCAGATTAGACAATAGATTTTATTGAACTCTTGATACTTGGACTAAAAATTCCAAAAATTAGCGTGCCGAAGACTTCAACCTAAAGCACACACCTTTTGACCTAATATTCTCTCTCACCCAACAGCCAGTCCTACCATCTTTACCCATTTCATCAAGATACCTAGGCTTCTAAGTACCCACCCCGTACACTAAAGAGTTTCCTTCAAATTGTTTATATAGGCTGTCCACGAAAACTGAGTACTTTCGGGAGCCCTACTTTAGATCTAGTTGTATGGATATTGTGTATTCTCCCGACATGTGGAAATTTAACATTGCCATGGGTCTGAATACTTTATTCATGCGCCGGTATAGAGGGATAGGGTGACTTTGGCACATCGGGACCTGGAACCGGAGTGTCGGAGCTGTTCGTACTCTGCCATTCCGGTCAGTCGGTGGCCATCTTGGATACATGTGACATTGACCTTGATTGTTGACCTTGATTTTATGACTCGACCCAGTGACCTTTGACCTTGATCCCGTTGACCTTTAATAAGAAAATTCCATAAAAATTCAAAAATTCGAAATATTTGAAAAGAATTTAAAAAATTCCAAAAAAAAAATTAAAAAAAGTTTACAATATTATTTTTAAATTGTTAAGAATTATTTAAAAAATGTGTTATTAAATATTTATTTTTTTTAATTTGTCATAAAAACGTTATATTAAAACTTTTATTATAAAAAAATATTAAAAAACTTATGTTTCCGGAGGTCCCCTCACCCCCAGCACACCTCATCTATATTATTTCTATCATGTGCGGACAACTTGTTTTTTTTTTTTTGTCATTTGTTTATACATTGCTGGCGGCCACCATCTTAGTTATTTCGTTTGTTATTTGTTTAAACATTGCTGGAAACCATCATCTTGAATTTTTGTTTTTTATTCGTATACACATTGCTGGAGACCATAACAGTGGTTTTTTCGTTTGTCATTGGTTAATACATTGCTGGAGGCCACCATATTGGTTTTTTGGTTTGTCATTTGTGTATGCATTGCTGGAAGCCACCATTTTGGTTTTTATTTTGTAATTTGTTTATAGATTTTTGGAGGACGCCATCTTGGTTTTCCTATATTTTCAACACCTAGGTGGTGCTAGCGTATTAATCTACCCACCAGGCGTGTTGTCCATTTAGCCCTCAGGTGGCAACCATATTAGTTAATTTTTTTAAAGTATAAGTGGTTCTGTTGGCCCCCTCCATCATGGATTCTATTTTAACACATATGTAGTGCTAATTACTCGATTTCACTGCCAAGAGAGCTGTCGGTACCCGCTCATTCTGACGATACAGCTGAAAAGTGAGGTGTCGGCACTCACATTTGTTTCCTAGACATAAAACATTCCTATCATTTTCCATCCTATTAAGAATGTTAGTTTTACAATGAGCGGTATACATTTATGCGCATAACTCATTAATGGGATATTTTTTGTTTAAAAATTTAAATTAAGATCGATCAAAAATATTTTTTTAATGCTAATTAAATTACCAATTAAACAGAGTTCTTATTCTGTTACCACTCTCCCCAACACTTAAGTCAGACCAGATATTCACCCACGCTTAATCCCTTACAACTACCGGTCTTGTTTTCATCATTGTCCGCCAGAGCGAGCTAGTGTAGGGAAAGTATTAACAAAAAAAAATATCGCAATTCGACACAGTTTCTCGTCTGATGCCAGAGATGACAGATCGATATTTTACCCCTTGTCTTTCCGAATTCTGAACAGTAAGTTCAGATATTTAATTAAATAAGGTAAAGCGATATTATCAAGCCTGCACGTTAAACGCATATACTTTCCCGCGAAATGAAATAATATGCTTAAAAATGGAGTATCGGTTAGGACCAGCTAGTCTCTGGAAGAATATGTAAACTTAAAAAAAAACGTAACTAGAACTTAGTTTTTTAAATTTGTATATTTACCATCGATCTGATTTGCAATTACGTTACCTCAGTACCCGTCATACTACTGTAACACTACGTAGGCATTCACTAAATGTGCTCGAAAACACGAAAAGTATGGATGTTCGAATAATGCAGGCAGAGTGGCATATAAGTGTGGAAACGGTGGCATGGCATTTGCAAGGCGTGATAACTTGCAGAGGAGTGCAAAAAAACCTGCGTATCCGTAAGACCTTCACCTGCAGGAATCCGTCGTGCGCAGTGTCCTTCACCTCAGCATATGAGTGTGATTCCCACAAAACCAAGGGTTCAGGATGAGTATCCACCATCGTGCCAGCGACCATCACGTCTAAGAATCGTTGCAGGGTCTGGGTTGGTTAATGACAATGGTTTCGTGGAGGTCCAAAATGCATTTCAACACAGTCTGTTGGCTATCCACATAAACACGNGTTGGTTAATGACAATGGTTTCGTGGAGGTCCAAAATGCATTTCAACACAGTCTGTTGGCTATCCACATAAACACGCCAGTAATAAAATAAAATATATGTCTTGAACGCAGCTGTGACCGCACCCATTAAACGAAAGGAAGGTATTCGAATCGAAAGGAAAGATATCAAAAATACTGTAAAACCTCAAACTGTAAATATACGTCACGAGAAAGAAGAATACAAACAGCGTGCTTTGGAGTAAAAATTAAAGACATATTAATCACCTAGTGCCCCTTCCCCTCTGAACAACATGTTTGCCTCCCTCAGCAAAACATTTGTTAAAAATTCATGTTGGAAAAATTATTTTCCTTGTACGGATGCGTTATACAGCTTTATATAAAGTAATCATCACTAAAAAATACAAAAACAGAGTTAAAACCACGTCTTAACCCCCGCGGTATGCGATATGCGCAGGAAAGTAGCCCTTCCATTGCCCCTCACCAAGGCAGAGACGATGATAATTAAAAACATTTCCTCCTAAAATAAGAATCATTACGTTAGGAAATAACAAACGGTGAATTTTCTAGCACCCATTGTCCTATCGCGTTCTGGCGAGTCCTCACGCCGGCCTTCTATCAATTCACGCCAGCCAACAAAACACGGCCNCCCATTGTCCTATCGCGTTCTGGCGAGTCCTCACGCCGGCCTTCTATCAATTCACGCCAGCCAACAAAACACGGCCAGCCGAAACAGCCCATCGCGTGTAGTACATTTTAAATTTACCCATAAAATTATTACAAATAGTCATAAATATCATTGAAACTCAAATTGATTTCACTTCCTGCTGTGAAAAAGGACCCCTCAGTGTGGTTTTATATATGTAAAGAATTGTTATGATATTTAAGTAACTGGNCCCATTGTCCTATCGCGTTCTGGCGAGTCCTCACGCCGGCCTTCTATCAATTCACGCCAGCCAACAAAACACGGCAAGCCGAAACAGCCCATCGCGTGTAGTACATTTTAAATTCACCCATAAAATTATTACAAATAGTCATAAATATCATTGAAACTCAAATTGATTTAACTTCCTGCTGTGAAAAAGGACCCCTCAGTGTGGTTTTATATATGTAAAGAATTGTTATGATATTTAAGTAACTGGTCGCAAAGCGAACAATAAAAATATGTAAAAAATTTCATAAAGAAAGGAAAAGACCTTACTTTTAATTCAGTGAACAAACGTCTGTAGACCAATACCTATATGTTGTCCAAAATTTGTGTCTCTTAAGAAATAACTTATGTGCGAGAGCGGCCCAAACCCGGGGAAATCGACCGGATATGTTTTAATCCAAGACTCGTCAACGTCTTCTTGATTCGGTCGAGCATGATTTCTCATAAGTTTCAGACTATTGTAAATAATCTGCTGAACTTGCACCAAAATGTAACCGGTGTTGGCTAAGAGTCTCAAAGATTTTTTTTATTTACTTTAAATACATTATTAGTCTACTTGTTTAATTACATAACTACATTCTACATCGACCTGAGGTTGCAATTAATTATTAATTAAATTTACCAGTACTACCTTCGTCATCAATTTTTATTTATATGTAGGTATTTCAAAAAAATTTTCTTTGTCTAATATGATGCAATGGCGTTGTAGTATTTTTTTAACCTTATTTGTTAACGTAAAATAAAATGTTACCTGAATGCCTGGCGGGCGTATCTAACTACGTGAGGGATGGAGGTCTTAATAAAAATATAGGAATAAATTTAGATTTTTAATTTCTTCACACAGCTATTATTATCAGTAGTAAATTATCTGTCTCCATTATTACTCTTTTAATTTCACAGTCAGCGCAATATGTAATGTATTTTTATTTTTCAACTCTATTTAACGTAATTCTTTATGTCTCTGTTTCATTATTGTCAATCAGCTCATACTCATTTTTAACACTTGTCCAGTCTCTCTGTTGCCATCATTATTAATGTCTTTCATTCACGCATCCAGTCCAATAGTCCAGCATGCAGTCGTCCTCTCCACTGCTGCGGCGTTCGCAGTCACAGATTTCTACCCGCTGGTCACTTATCTCGCCACGCGCTTCTCTTTTCGCTAATCTTACTTCGCCGAAAATCCTCCATTCAACAACTGCCAGCTCGGAGGCCCCACGGTCATTTTATAGCCTCTGGCCTTGATCTGGAAGGTTCGCCACACCCCGAGTCTAGCTGAGAGACACTAGGGCTGAAGTCCACTAGAAAACTCTTAAGACAAATGCAAAAACTCAATACAACCAGGGTCAGCAGCGTGCGCCGCAAAAGGGATCATCATGTAGGCGGTTAGCTCACCTGTAATTCGATACATTCCTTTGACTTGCCGCCGCCGCTATCATATAACTACTTTTTCCTTCACTTCCACTCGCTCGCGCGGGGTACGAAGCAGCGTGCGCGTAACAATAACAACACTGCAAACATGACTTTGGATTTATGCCGACCCCTGTTTTCCGATTCTGCAAAAACCGTTTATTTAATTTTTATAAACCAGTCATAATTTTACCTTGTCTTTTATTTTTCTTAACATACAAAACTATTTTCTCCTAACATTTAAATTAATTTAGTTAATTTTTAATTATACGAGTATGGGGCTTCCCTTCTCAAACGCGCTGGAGGCTTGGCTAGCTCGCCCCTTGAACCTTAAGTTGAGAAGCTTTCTCCCCGACCACTGGTTCAGTGAGAAAATTGGATTACGCTCCGTTCCTGCTAATTCGTAGTATAGTAATTCATTTACACTACTTAATACTACTACATCACATATTAACTGAAATATTAGCATATATATTAATTCACGAAATGAGTGTGTTCAAGTGTTTTTACATTTTTCCGTGGCTAGCCCCGTGACTGTCGTTTGAAGCGTTAACGCGAGAGTCGAAAGGGACCGCACTCGCTTTCTCGTCGCTGGATTTGATATAGGCTGTTATTGACATACGTGTTTTCATTTTTATTTAATCTTTCATTGTAATGCTTACGTAACTTTAATGTATGTTTTGCTATTTTTAATTAGTCATTTTAAATGTGCAATGCACTTATATCTCTCTGCAAGGGGCTTTGGTAGGGCCCATGAGACTGCCATCTCGCTACGTTCAAGTTTTTGGTAATTTTAAAAGTGTATTGTGTCCGTTATCAAGGGACAGTGATTTCGTAGGGTACTTCAAAGCGCCCACTGTTCCCTATTTTCAATTATTTTAACTAAAATTTTAGCATTCTTTTTAATGTAACGTTTTAATGAGCAAAGGAGATTACCGTTAGTTGAGACATGTACCTCATATATTACGCATTTTAAGTTAATTCACTTACCGAACTTGAATTTTTGAGAAACGTATATACGATTAAAGTATATAAGAGTGAATTGATTGATTTATTTTTAGTGTACAACTTGTGACCCGTTATAAATGTTTGTCTATGGAGACCGTTGGAAGACTTAATTCGCACAGTGAAAGTTTTGTAGTAATAAAAATTTTTTATGTGGAAAATCGTTCAGGTAAGTTTATTAATAGGTTGAGTTGGTACACATGTGTAAAATGAATACGCAGTTTTTTTTACAGATCTTGCTTAAGTAAAAGTTTTGATAGTAAAAACATTAGTTAATGAAGTGATTTTCAATTACTGTTTAATTTTTTTTTAGTTTCGAATTCTTTAAAAATAATGATAATGTCAAAATTTGTATTCGGAAAATAAAAAAATTAAAAACCATAAATTGGAAAAGAAGAGCCTTTCTAAAACACATATATATGTTTCGAGTAATTATTATAAGGCATTTTTACATGATTTGCTTTGAGGTTTATTATTAATAATTTGACATTGGTTTATGGCGTGTGTGTGTGACTTAACGTCCGCACCTGGAAGAAGGGGTTAAGTANGGGGGGTCCTTGCATCATTGTGTATGCGGGTAGTGGGATCGCTACATTTTTGTAATTATTTCAAAGATTTATAATAATAAATTGATTATAATACAAACTGCATGAAAATCACGCACTTTATAACAACGATAATAAGTTTAAAGTCACTAGTTTAAAAATATATTTCCTAAAACCCTATTAAAACTTCCGTTGCACACATGAAGATCGTGTATTTTTATCGCTGTTATATTATGTAAAATGTAGCGTAACAGGAATGGACAGTGGACACTCCAAATGGAAATGAAACGCCTTTCATATGTAATTTTGCCTTAAATGCCTAGTACATCACAAGCGCGAGCGTAAATGAAGATTGGTTCCGTGTGTATCTACGAGTTGAGACTTATGGGCGAAATACACCGCACACAACAGTAATTCCTTCTCTGACATGAACTCTCCTGCAGCCAAACTTATCTTCTCTACACTTAGAACGATTGCAGAGAAAATGCGTCGCACAACGACTGAACTACACTACAATAAGTTAAACCAGAAGAGACATTCATTATAGAACTTAATTGAAAATAAATTACAATATCAGTTTGATTAAAAATTAGTGATCTTGAAATAAATAGTGCGAGCTTCTCTAGACATTTAAATGAAAAATAATATCATTCAAAATCTTGTTTGTTAGCGTTTGAAACAGGCTCAAAATTTAAGCTTAAGGTTTTGGCGTATCTCGTGGGTAGAGATTGAGACACTTATTGAAAATCATTATCTATTGTATGTGCAGGCAAAAATTAATTTAGTTTATATGTTAAACGATTAATAACTTTATAAAAACTGTAAAACATGACTTAAAACTTTCTCATCTCGCGTGACAAAACTTGACCTGAGCTAAAGTCTGTTGCTGTAGATGACAGTAGACGCACAGCATACGCCGGGCATCCTGGTGGTCCAGGATAACATAATCTTATCTCGTAGAATCATCTTCCTTGGTTGCGGTCGCGCGAAGTCTTCCCCAGCATGTCTCACGTGCGTGCGTCAGATGCCTTTGAAGTTCCTTGCCCGTTAGCGCCCACACGCGGGACATGACGCTCATACACTCTCTCTGCGTTCTCCAACATCGCTCGATCATACTCCATTCACTACGTCACGGTGGCTGTACTGCGTCTTCATTTCTTTCCAAGCCTCATTTCAAAACTCCGGGCTCGAAAAAAATTTCCTAATAAATAAGTACCCACCAAGGAAAACCACATTGGTTCCCTGGACCCTGGTTCCCTGTCCGTCGGCATGCAAAACATTTTTTAACAATTAAGAGTTTTCTAAATTTTCGCCAATGTCACGGCTAGTGTAGCGCTTTGTTTTAGAAATTTACGTTACCAAAATAACAACTATAACCTACAATAAGAATAAAATTAACCCTACTGGCATCATTTTAAAATATGAAAACCTTGTACCGAATAGCAAACAGTAACACATATAAATTTAAAAATAAAACACCTAATTTGAAGCATAACAATTACATAAATAAAAATAAAATAAAATAAATGAAAAACCGTAATCGGGAAAAAAAATATCTCTTTGTTAAGAAGGTGCTGTGGTTTCATTTTATCAGGCTTAATTTTATTTATGGTGTGGTGTGATGCAAACAAGAATTTTTTATGATACGGGCAGTTATACTTAAGTAGACACAACACTTGTTTCGTTGTCGCAGCCAATGAGCTATAGGTTTGGTGCTATACTACAGAAATGTGAACCAACCATAACCTAGACCAGGGATCACCAATTAGTTTCGTGTGGGGTACGTTTTCTAAAATTATTTGACTGTCACCGTCCGTTTGGTACACCCCCTCCCCCCATACATCATCACGTGTATTTACTTTGTTGTAACATAACTCTATATATATATAATTATAAATGAGGAAATAAAACAAAGAGAAACCTTCCAAATGTAATGAACAAAAGTAACAAGCTCAGTAATTAATTTCTAAAACGCTGAAGAATCTTTGCAAAACCCAGCCTTTGCTTTACCACCTTACATTATTATGCAACAGTAGATCGTCATATTGTGCATCAACCTCGTCAAGAAATGATTTAAATTCACGATGTTTCAGTGATAATTTTGCACGAAGAAAGTTTACCATTTTAATCACGTCTTGCATAATACTCTCGAGAATAGGATTAAGTTTGCAGCAAAGCACAGTTTGATGCATGATGCAGTGGTAGGAAATCAAATTTTTATTACATTTTGCATTGGTACTCAATAGGTGAACTAGTCCTTTTTTGGTCCCAACCATAGCTGGCGCACCGTCGGTGGTTAATCTTTATCGAAGTTATCCATTACCGCCTTGAATATGTCTTCTTCTCGGGTTCTTTCTAATAACAGCCAAAAAAACCAATAACTCCTCAACAAAAGTTTCTTTAATTTTGTCCAGGTAACGTACAAAAACAATCAGTTGTGCTTTATCAGTACCGTCGCATGATTCATCCATAGCCAAGGCATAATAGTCTGCATTTATTAACTGCCGTTTCACATCACAATGATTTTCTTCCACCAAAACGTGAGTATTTCTTGTGTTAGTAGACGCAGATAACGGAATCCGTCGAATAGTTTCAAAAACATATTTTCTTTTCTCAAACAAAACATTGCCTGCTTCGAGCATGCATTCCTTAACTATGTCTGCATCGGTAAATGGTTTAATGTGCTTAGCGAGAGTCCAAGAAATACGTAAAGAAGCCTCACCGCATTGCTCCTGCTCAGTCATTGAACGACTCATGATCTGGGTCGAAGATGTGTAACTTGACGATAAACTTGCAATTTTAGATTTACGCAGGTTACTGCCAAGTGGAACATTTTTGGCAAATGATTTGTGTTTGGTCTCATAATGTCGTTTTGTATTCGAACGTTTAATTAACGCCACTGTTTGTTGACAAATCAAGCACATTGGTACTGCATCAGCACGATTTGGTGGTGTAAATTAATCTAAATCGGTCTATTCTTGCAAAAATTGTCTATTTTCGACCTACACCTTTCTTTTTTTCGGGACCATTAAAAAAAACTCACAAATGTGAGCACGTACTTAGCTGTTAGCGTAGGCAAGTAAACGTAGGCGCGGGTGGCGTTGGCGTCTGTCACTCAAAAAGTACAACAAAACACTGGCCGTGTGCACGTGGTTACCCCTGTGCCCACCCCCCTGCAGAACCCGACTGACGATCTCGCTCGCACTCCGCCAACTGCGTCTCCTCGCATCGTCCGTTGTCGAGTCACCGCAGCAAAGACAAAGCGCGGGCTAAATTAAATTACTTACTCAATAATACAAGTTAATTTATAATATGTAATATATTGTACTTTTACTTAAGGTCCACACAATATGGGTCGGTGGTCCGGATCCGGACTGCGGTCCGCCATTTGGTGACTCCTGACCTAGACCAACAACACGGTTTACGGGTCTGTTACACAGAGGGGACATCATTGACTATTGACCTTCGCAGTGTACTGTACAGACCAACAGTTACCTAGGTATGATTTATGTACACAATTGTGTACCCTGGATCTAGATGGTTTAAGACGTTACAGTGTAATATTCCACGTATGAGATTGCTAAGTTTAAGAGGAAAATATTAGTTGTCCTGATTTCACGCAATGTAATTATAATATGAGTCATTTTTTCATAACACGTTGATTAACGTTACCCAAATTGACTTTAAGCACACCTGATTCGTGAAGCAGAGTTTTAATAACGCATGACAATGTAAAATCTTGACCAAAGTTTATCTTGCGCGTCTGAGGAAGCGAAACGTTATATCAGTCGTGCGCTTCTGACGTCCACTGATTAAACTGTTAAATATTCTGTTCCTCGTGTTGCGATGGATGAGGAAGGGGAAGGGGGAGGGAAGCGCAGCAGAAGTAACCATTGTTTAACGAACCCTGCCTCGCGCTGTATCCGTAGTTTTGAGTTACAAACCACGAAAACACAACAGGTATTCTTGGAACAAAGCGGCGGCCTCGCCTCGCTGTTCATTAGAGAAAGCAGAACGTAGCAAGAGAGGATGATGGGACTGGAAGCGGGACATAATAAGNCCCCCCCCGTCTCATCAGGAGGATGTGTGCGTACAAATCTACAAACACGAGAACGCTGATAAATACCACGGTCACGCGACCCGCAGATTACGGATGCACGGTGAACGCGCAGAATAAGATTCGCAGTTTCGCATATACACACACACACTTACTCTTGTAAACACTTGAACGCCATTGAGTTGTTGAGATTAGGTTTCGATAATTTAACACGATTTGGATACATATCAGGCTAAATTAAACAAATGATTATCAATACGTTGTCGGATAACGGTGTGGAAAGTGAATTAATAAAAATAGGCGAGGCCGTCCTTGTCCAGTACAATTTACTCAAATTACTGTGATCATAGACCGACATGAAATAAAAGTTTTAGGATTTTCTATTAAGTATAAATCCAAACATTCATTAGTCACCTGTGATCCTTGCTGACAATGGCAGGCAAATGGCCATTTTTTCGTATAATCAATTGTGTGTCTTCAGTATAACAAAAAACAGAAGAATTGTCAGATATGTTTATTTTCAGTTCTTTGTTACATATTAAATTAACACATCAGTAGTTTATCTAGCTTTGTTTTGGGACAGGGTTCAGAGATATCATCAAGGATCCGTCCGCCATTTTGGTAGGTGCGGCTGTTGGCCATGTTGGTTGGTGCGACCCGCCATATTTGTTGGCGTTACAGCCAGGGCTCGATGCCATGTTGGATGTCCTTCCCCCCGACATCCAAAAAAAATTAATTAAATAACAATTATTCTAGCAAAAAGATTATTTCAATAAAAAATTTTAATGTATCAGCCCGCCACCTTGAATTTTTAATAATTATTTCGGTTATAGAGTGTCGCTGCACATCATAATTTCATTTTTTATTAAGAAAATAAAAAAAATTGTAATCGAGTAAGGTTGCTTACAAACGATTTTAGTAAAAATATAATAATTCCGGCCCACCACTTCGGTACCCAGTACATCGGGGAACGTATTGGTCCCCACCTCCCCCCTCACAAAACACGTAAACCAAAAAAAATTGTAATAAAAAAATTTTTTTTTATTTGCCAAAATTAAATAATTTTGGTCCTCCACTATGGATTGATATTGGTTTTCCTAGAGAAAAACAAATGAACAGAGTGTCATGGCTGCGATTGTAGAAAAGTGAATGTTTTAGCAGACTGGAAATGGCGGGAATGAAGACTCTCAGTACACACGTGCGTGCGTGCGCGCTGACAGGAGCAGCTGCCACGATGCAGCAAGGCCGGGTGTAAGTCGTGAGTTACCCATTATGAGCGAGCTCTGCCGTCCGCCTTCAGTCATGAGCCGTCTCTGAAACTTCGTTAACGTTGAGACGGTTTCTGCCTACACATGCAGATAGGTCTCCGTCTCTGTTTCCTCAGGAAGATGTTCGATTTTCAAGGAATTGAGACCTCCCACTCCTCGGTTGAGGGTTCATCAAAGGGTATCATTTAGTTTGCGTTAGCACAGAAAAAAAAACGTAAGTGCAAAAATATATTTTCCTATTTTTCTGAAGTATAAAAATATTAATTCCAAATATGGGATTACAAAATCAGTTTAACAGTTTACTGAAATCCCAGGACTTTTAGTTTCACCACAGTGACCTTTAAATTTGCATATAGTTGTTTACAAAGTGATTAAAATATACAGGCTACATATATTTTATAAATTCTGTAAATTTTATTAATTCCCTTTCTAAAACCAAGGAACAACAGTTCCTTCCCCAATAAAGAACCTGGTCTGTCTCCCCGAGCAGGCGGAAACACAACCCTTATATACACAGTTTCGTCATATTCTGGAACATTTTCCGACGATCCTGGAGCGGGAATGCCTGCTGGTGACGTCATGGCTGGCCAGCACCGCTTTGTCATGGAGACATGAAAGGGAGGGAAGGGGCAGCAAACGAGGCTTCGAAGCGGCACACTAGCGCGCCACGCGCCATTTGCCATCCAGCAGTCATGCCGGCCACAGCAGCGATGTGGTCAGTAGAGCGGACCCCGTCGCACCAAAGGTAAGCCGTGTCCGCGGCCCTCATGTAGAAGCAGTAGCCCAAGTCGAGGTGAACTTAGGCGTAGTTTGCATGTGCGTAGGCCGTCCCAATGCAGCAGTTCTTACGCAGAGCCTATGTCAGGTCTTTAACGCTTTGACAAAGCGTAGTGTGGCGCTGAGTACAAGATTTGTGTGCCTGTCAACGTCGCAGTCAGCTGTTTAAGTTATGCTGCCATAGCAACACCGTGCATGCTTATCAGCGATGCAGTGTCCTACGTTACGCTGATATAGCGATGCGCAGCGGTTCCGTGTGAACAAATTCGCACGTGGGTGCGAGAAGTGAGGGGAGAGGCGGGGGACTCTGCCACTCACTCGTGCCTCTCCAGATCGGGGCGAGCAGGGGGACACCAATCGCATGTGCGCGTCTCCCGATCGGGCACAGGCAGGGACCTCCTCCACTGTTCCACCCCCCAACCCATCATGTGAAAAAAAAACAGCTGCAGGTATTGCGCAGAAATGTGTTATTAAAATAAAACAACAATACCCCCTTCCACCCAACTCCTCATTGGTCCCCCCTTCCCACTTACCCAGCAGATCCATCAGCCAATAAAATCGTTCACGTCTATAAGTTCGCGCAGGAAGTCCACTGAATTTCCCACCTCCCCACAGTTACATCGACCAATAAAATCGCTCATGTGTAACAGTCCACACAGGAAATACACTGAATCTCAATCCCTCCCCCCAGACCCATCGACCAATAAAATAACTCCATATATGGACGGAACTATTACCCTATGTATCAATCCATTCCCAGTTCGTATTATTCACCTATTTATCATTTTGCCACCAGGTAGTATAATGCAGTTGATTGACTCCCCCCTCCCCCTTAGATCTCATCATCTAATAACATCACGTCATGCTTGAGACGAAATATTTCTTTATATGTAAATCCACTACCAGTTCGTGTTATTTTCCTAAATATCAAACTACTACCAATATCATAACTACATTCACACACTTCATTATTTTCCATCCAAAAGTGTCTCTCAATCTATGAGACGAACTATTTTCAATGTCACATAGTATAAATTTGCCGAATCGGCCTGACCTTCCACCATTTTGGTATCCGCTTTCATGAGTCACATCAGAAATCTTCAGACCGCTGTCTCATATATATTAATTAGCTTTCTGTTAGGTGTAATTCTGTGAACTTGTAAATACGTCAAATGCTTAATGTTTTTTTGTATAATATTAACTCATTAAAGTTAATTGCCAGAAATACCTGCCACCATATTTTTAAAACATATATGTGGCTGGAATATATATAAACACAGCGTCATGTATAATATTCCTTTTTAAACACTGGAATGTAGCTGAGGTAGACGGGTTCCTTACCCGACGCGCGGCGATTAAAAATACAGTGTTAATGCTACGTCCATGAGGTCGGAAATAGTGTTCGCTAAGTACACGGTGTCTTGAAGGCAAGTTCAGTCTGAAAGTTTGACGACTGTCAGTTCTACTCGCAGTGTCCTCAAATTTTTTGGAATTAAACTTTTGAAAAAATCACCACATGAATTTTATTGCTTCTTTAATATGCCGTAGATCACATGCATTTTAAGTACTTTAAATTATTGGTTAAATCTTTTTTAGTTTTATTTTATTTCTGTATTTTAATAATGCATTAAAATTTGTATGGATAAAAATAGAGAGGTAATAGGTATTTTGGTAATGCCTAGTAATATATTTTATTAAACTGAGTGTGCGTTGTCCCTTTAACGTAATTTACTTATTGGCATGAAAGTAGACTATTGGCAGGGCATCAGAAAGGTTAGAAGTAGCAGAGAATGGGTTATAGAAAGCACCATTAAGGTCAAAGCAGACAACTGTAACAGTTCGTAATATTCACGACAAATATACAGACGAAATGGTTGAAATGGGTGCTTTTAAACTATGAGGTAAATAACATATCACACACATGATATTTTATGAAATTCAATAATATTCGTGAAGTTAAGGTCGAACATCGCTACGACCAGTGCCATCCAGAGGAGTTCGGAGGCCTGGGGCAAAGCTATATTGTTTTGATGCGAAAAATTTAATATTACTTCTTAAGTTTTTTATTCTGCGTTAGTTGTAGAAAACACATTGCTTGTAAACAGTTTACTGTCAAGCTTAATATTGTTAAGAAAAAATNATGTAAATCCACTACCAGTTCGTGTTATTTTCCTAAATATCAAACTACTACCAATATCATAACTACATTCACACATTTCATTAGTTTCCATCCAAAAGTGTCTCTCAATCTATGCGACGAACTATTTTCAATGTCACATAGTATAAATTTGCCGAATCGGCCTGACCTTCAACCATTTTGGTATCCGCTTTCATGAGTCACATCAGACATCTTCAGACCGCTGTCTCATATATATTAATTAGCTTTCTGTTAGGTGTAATTCTGTGAACTTGTAAATACGTCAAATGCTTAATGTTTTTTTGTATAATATTAACTCATTAAAGTTAATTGCCAGAAATACCTGCCACCATATTTTTAAAACATATATGTGGCTGGAATATATATAAACACAGCGTCATGTATAAATTCCTTTTTAAACACTGGAATGTAGCTGAGGTAGACGGGTTCCTTACCCGACGCGCGGCGATTAAAAATACAGTGTCTATGCTACGTCCATGAGGTCGGAAATAGTGTTCGCTAAGTACACGGTGTCTTGAAGGTAAGTTCAGTCTGAAAGTTTGACGACTGTCAGTTCTACTCGCGGTGTCCTCAAATTTTTTGGAATTAAACCTTTGAAAAAATCACCACATGAATTTTATTGCTTCCTTAATATGCCGTAGATCACATGCATTTTAAGTACTTTAAATTATTGGTTAAATCTTTTTTAGTTTTATTTTATTTCTGTATTTTAATAATGCATTTAAAATTTGTATGGATAAAAATAGAGAGGTAATAGGTATTTTGGTAATGCCTAGTAATATATTTTATTAAACTGAGTGTGCGTTGTCCCTTTAACGTAATTTTCTTATTGGCATGAAAGTAGACTATTGGCAGGGCATCAGAAAGGTTAGAAGTAGCAGAGAATGGGTTATAGAAAGCACCATTAAGGTCAAAGCAGACAACTGTAACAGTTCGTAATATTCACGACAAATATACAGACGAAATGGTTGAAATGGGTGCTTTTAAACTATGAGGTAAATAACATATCACACACATGATATTTTATGAAATTCAATAATATTCGTGAAGTTAAGGTCGAACATCGCTACGACCAGTGCCATCCAGAGGAGTTCGGAGGCCTGGGGCAAAGCTATATTGTTTTGATGCGAAAAATTTAATATTACTTCTTAAGTTTTTTATTCTGCGTTAGTTGTAGAAAACACATTGCTTGTAAACAGTTTACTGTCAAGCTTAATATTGTTAAGAAAAAATAGCTCCCCTGCTATTATTAATATATTGAGAAAAAACTATATCCGATACAATGATTCTGTCGCGACACTGTCCAATGCTCTCCATAATTTTATTATATACTATATCATATACATTATTTTATGAGTAGTTTCACATCGCCACATGGCAAATTCAATAAATTATACAGGGCAAACCTTCCTAATTCTAACAGATTTGAAGGGAACCTTTGGCAATAATGCCCTGGCTGACAACTTAAAAAAAAAGGCAGCCTAGTTACAAAGTTAAAGAAAAAAATTTTACGAGCTGGTTGTTATCAACATGTCTGCACCATAACACAATTGTGTCTAAATGTACCTTAACAGTAAAGTACAAAATATGAATGGTAACTTAACCATATATTCTTGTATGTGCAGGCAGATGTAATTTACATCGAATATACGTATAAAAATATAAATCAAGTTCGCCAAATATTTTTACCGTATAGTTAAGAGAAAATCAGTTTCTAGCTTCCGCAAATATTTTTTTCTGTATAGTCAAGCAAAAAAAAAGTTTCTAGCTAATAAAAAAAAAATTAATCGTGAGAATTTTTTTCTAGCCAATATTTAATGTGTGTATTCAAACAAAACTGAATGTAACTATGAATTGTGCATTGGTGAAAGCCAGCAGTGCAATGGACATCAGGATTCTGTCTCTTCCTTCCTCTGCTGCGATGTCTTCTATGGTAAGGACTAGGTCACCTACATGTTTGTGTGCGGATTCTGCAGTCTCTCCTTTAGTCTCCGCAACAATGGGCTGCGCCATGAACGTCAGTGCCCAGATAATCACCTGAAGAAGGTTACATGGATTTGTGATATGTGTGAGGTTACTAAGTCTCAAAGACAGTTACACATTTTACACTGCACAGGCACTGTAAAATGAGCGGCATCAACACAATGTAAATTCTGTAATGCGACATTTACACATGAGTGCCATGTGCGAAGGCACGAGGCAAACTGTCAGTTAAATCCAGCTAAACAGTCGTACACATGAGGGTATTGTGGTAGGGATTTTATGAGGGTGGACAAACTAGGAGTTCATTTATTGAAATTTAATGGCCAACATCACACGAAACTTCCATGACTTGAACAGTCCACAGTTGCAGTTCCTGCATCAATGTCGAGAATAGTTGCTGGTTCAGGGGGTATTAATGCAAATGGATTCACCGAGATGGAATATGCATTCAGATCGAATTTTAAAGCGTATGTAGTAGAAAAAAACACTGCCACAGCAAAGTATATCTGCTGATACTTATCCGAGATGAAACAAAATTTAATTAGTCAGCTATTAACCAAAGAACAAGAAAACAGGGCTATAAAATTCAATTTATCATTGGAATGTGTTTACACCAAATCAACTCCATTCGATGAGGGATCGGAAAAAAGGGCCTTCAAGACAAAAGAATATTCCTGTGTACGAAGTTAGCGATATTGAAGAAGCTGTGTCTGGTAGTATTGAGAACATATGTAATGAGGAACAAGTGTACAAGGAAAGAGGTTCTGACTGGACTTTGTCGATTGTCCATAACATACAGCTTTGCATTAATAAATTGGATGCCCTCCGCGTCTGCTCATACATAGAGTTGCCCGATGCAATACAAAATAAGCACACAATAAGATAATTTCAGAATCGAGAGGACCACATGTGTTTCAAGTGGGCGATTTTTACATGGTATGTTAAAGGCGAACACACTGAACGAGTCGGCCATCGATACGAAGCCCTAGAAGACAAAGTTTGATTTTACAGGCCTCGAGTTCCCCACTCCACTGCATCAAATTAGAGTCTGCAAGAACAACAACCCTACCATATCAGTCAATGTGTACTCGCTCAGCAACAACGATAAGGCTGTGACTACAAGAGTGGTAAAATAGGAAAAAAAACATGTTGAACTGCTGCTGCTAACGACAGAGGATAATGCTAACTATAGCTACATAAAGAATTTCTCAAGACTGGTGAGATCGCAGTTGACTAGCGACCATAGAAGGATTCAGATATGCGAGTGGTGTTTCGCCTATTACCATAACCTTCCAATAATAACTGGATTTATCGGCTAACACTGCCTGGAAAAACATGATATACTGAAAAAAAAACCATGTTTCATTGCGTGCCGAGATGCCTAATCCAGGTGAAAATGGTAGGCCGCTCATTTTCGTATTAAAAAAATTAACATTTTGGAGATAAATTGCCGATCGTCGTGTACGCTGACTTCAAGCGTAAGTACCAAAAGTACGAAGCCTACAGTTTCTGGGTGTATGTAAAAATAGACAGTGATGCAATTCCTGCAGTCTCAACCTTCACACTGCCTCTACAGAAAACATGATGCACAGAAAATAAATTTATATCCACCCTCGTAGATATCGGGAAAAAATTAAGGATATATATGCTACTATGAAGAAGATGGATCCACCCACGCCAACTGAAGAGGCAAGATTCTCACGGGTGATGAAATGCTGCTATTGTGAATCGATGTTCACAGCAGAAAATTATAAAGTGACCATTTCACAGAGCGGTACATCGGGCCTGCATGCAACATTTGCAATCTGCTGCGCCAAAGACCAAAAGAATCTTGTTGTATTTTGCAATAAAATGAGCTATGACGAAAATTGTATTATTAAGAATTTGGGGTATGACAACAAATTAATATAAATTATTCCATAAACAAAAAAAAAATTATATATTTTTTTAAGTAGTTGAGAGACAGATTTTCTTTGCAGTTTGTCGATAATTTACATTTCATTTCTTGCATTCTGGCATCCCTGGCCTGGTACTTACCACCTTCAAAATTCAAAAATACGCAGAAGTTCTTCAACCCCAACTAACGGGCACTTGTTACACGATAAGGTGAATTTCCTTACGATTATGTGGACTGCTAGGAGAAGTTGAATGAGCAGTAGCTGCCCTCACACGATAATTATTACAACAAGTTAGCAGACTCTGGAATCACCGAGGATGATTCTGATCGCACCAAGACATTATGGTACGCATTCGGATGAACTTCATTAGGAGAGTACAGAAATATACAGGTGAGTATATATGAATACCTCAAAACTGAAGGTCTATTATATCAAAACCATACAACCTACAACCTTGATTGACCAATCAAATGAACAGTGGAACTGTGAAGTTTGTTTACCATTCATTCATAAATGTTGAATGTGACCACCACGAGCGGCCCGAACGACATCTACGCGATAATCAAACTCGTTCCACACTCTTGTCAGCATGTCCAGTGTTACGGTTTGGATGGCGTCCGAGATGTCGTTTTGAGGTCTTCAATGATAGCCGGCAATGGTGGACGAAACACTTGATCCTTTATGTACCTCTATACAAGAAAAACGCACAGAGTAAGATCTAGTCTTCTTGGGGGCCATTGATGAAGAGCCTGATCACCAGCTGCTCCTCGACCAATCCAGCGTTGCGGCAACGTCTCGTTCAGGAATCCGCGAACAGATAGGTGCCAATAGGGTGGCGCACAATCCTGCTGGAAAATGAAGTCCCCCGCCGCCCCTTCTAACTGAGGAAACAACCACTCTGCAAGCATGTACAAATAAGGGATTCCAGAAGCAGTGGGCTCGTGAAAAAAGAAAGAGCCAAAAACAGTGTCTTTGGATGCAGCGCAAAACACGTTCACTTTGGGGGAAGCGCGCTCGTGTTCGGTGGTTTCGTGTGGAGGCTCCTGGCCCCATATCCGCACGTTGTACCGGTTCACCTTACCATTTGTATGGAACGTCGCATCATCGCTAAAAAACCAGCTTAGAAATGAATGCATCGTCTACCTCGTTCTGGGCAAGAACGTACGCGCAGAAATCACGTCTCAGTTCTTTATCCCTTTCGGTAATAGCCTTTACAATCTGTAACCTGTATGGTTTGTAGAGCAATCACTTTCGCAACACTCTCCATGGCGTCGATTGAGGGATTTTCATTTCCCGGCTAGCTTGCCTTTTTAATTTCTTCGGACTGCGAACGACCGCTCGTTGAATCCATAACACATTCTCTTCGGACACACGCGACCGCCCGGAACTTTTGCCTTTGCCAAGGCACCCTGTGTCACGGAACTGACGAAACCAACGTACGATACTGCACCTATCGGGAGGAAGAGGTCCTTATTTGGAATGTAATTCACATTGTAAAGTCGTAACCGATTCGCATTTAGCAAACTGAATAACAGAGAACGCCTTCTGTTGTTCCGTCGCCATCGTGATGCAGACTACCACACAACACACGCTCATATTGTGACGACAGACGCTCCCAGTGTCATTTCTCGGCACATAAAGGAAACATCAAACCATCCCCTTCACATTGACATGTCGAATGTGAGCTAATTACCCCCTCACGACCTCAAACCGAGAGTAACCAATGCCATCCAAACCGTGACACCGGACATGCTGACAAGAGCGTGGAACGAGTTTGATTATCGCGTAGATGTCGTTCGGGCCGCTCATGATAGTCACATTGAACATTTATGAATGTATGGTAAACAAACTTCACGGTTCCACTGTTCATTTGATTGGTCAATCAAGGTTTTATGTTATTTGGTTTTGATATTATAGACCAACCAAGTTGGGGTATTCTTTTATACTCAACCAATCATTTGCTACTCGACAACATTATCATACCAACACATGCATGCGGTGTCAATCAGTCTTAAAGAGCCTTCAAGAGTCATAAAAAAGGGTCAATATTTGAGTACTTATAGAAATTGTAATTTTGCCTGCACAACTAGTGATGGTCTAGCAGTTTTGCATATAAATCCTTGTGTAGTGTAGTTTGGCAAATAGCAAGCTCGTATGGAAGGAGATAAACTATATGTATTCTATCAGTCAAATAATTTGAAAACTTTCGTTAAGAGAACAGTTTGTCAAATTGTATTTGTTGGCTAATGCGTGGAATGTTTAATGTGTTAAAATATAAATTTTTATGTTTATTCCAGGAGTAAGACAAACCCTTGTCAGAGTTCATTGACTATGTTGTTGGTTTTCACAAAATTCCTTATAGCATTAGGGAAATATTATTTAGTAGAAAAAATAATAGTTTTGTAAGATTGGCGTTGGCAAAATAATTTATGGGAAATGGGAAATGGGTTAGGTCCGCAGTGGTTGCATTGTATTTTGCTGTTTTGTATATATTATTTGTACTAAGGAGATATAACATGCAGACACTCTTCAATAGCATAAATAAAGACACAAAAAAAAAAGAAAAAATAACAGTTTGTCACAGATGTAAAGTGTTTAATTAAATGTGAACACACAACTCAATCCTTAGCTTTGCACAAATAATTCTGCTGAGAAAACTCACGGGTAAACCATAAAGCCAAAGTTTAAAATAAATTTGTTAAAGACTTTTCGCCTTAAACGACACTAGCGATAAATGCGTTTCTTTCTGCACGTGGCTAACTCGGTGAAATATTTCTCCCCCAAAAACCAGCAGGCAGCACCACATGCGGGGTAATTAGTCGACATTAACTTCTCGGCAACAGGTGTGCTATTGTTTGGTAATGAGAACACATGTCGAGATGTTTTGTGCTCCTTGTTTTGTAGCTTCCTATTATAAAGCACTTAAATACTCTACACGCAACTTGTAAATTTCCAAATCTGCCAGCGCTACGCTTTTTACGTTAAATGCCAGGGCTTTGTTTTGGGAATTAGTAAAGCTGAACACTGTAATTACAACAATTAAGAGGTGTTAAAAACCAAACTCCAATTTTTTTTACCGTTATTTATGTCACTCATATTACAAACGCTTTGATATTATTACAAAAAGTGATTCATTTCTACTGCCGTATGCAGAATTACATTAAGGTTACGCTGTGTAGTAGAAATAATAATCCAAGAAGCAAAAATATACATGGCCCCGATTCTCGGAAAATGGTTGGACGTGCAAACATACAAAGTTTTCTCTGCCATCTAACACAATTATAATATATGTAATTATGTCTAGTGGTTAATATCTATTTTCGTTTACGGAATAATAAATTATTTTTGTAGTTGATTTTGGAATAACATCACATAACATATCTTATCTCTCTTACATTTTACACCTTCAAAATATTTGCTTCGATCAGTATTTGCACATCAGTATTTTATAACTCCATATATAAAAATCCACAAAGTCAATTCTGATTTCCTTACTTATAGAAATATAATTTTCAAACCAGTATTAATATTTATAATGATTGACAAATTTTAAACACGAGTAAGGTATATGGCCTGGGAATGTAAGCAGCTTCTTTTCGTGTTAAATCCTACCAGATTTCAAGATTTCATAGAAAATAATTAGTTCCAAATGAATCATATAAAGTTGTTTCATCTAAAGTCGAAAGGATTCTCGTTACTATATATCTCTAGAGACATTATATATAAAAGAAACGTTTTTTATGAGCGAATTCATTGTTTTGCTGAAATAAACACAATCTTTAAAACAAATTATTTCGATCGTATGTAGATGTTCAGGGCCAAACACCAAGGTTTTTGTTTGTGTAAATTAATTTTCTTTACAAAATAAAACACTTTAGTTTTGGCAGTGAACTAAAACGTAATTGTAAATATATTATTTTGTAAGTAAACAAAAAAATTTTGAACATGCGGAAATAATTTAAGTGTTTTACTAGGTATTCACCTCTCTGCGCAAACCCGGTGTTAAGATCTGCCATTTTTTAGACAGTTTATCATTTGCATAAGACATTCGTAAATAGTGTAAAGTCTGACAAATATTTAATTGAACTTAAACTTTAACATTGCATGATAATTCATTCATCAGTGCCATATTGCATAAAGAGAAAAACTAATATTAATATATAAGTAGTATAATATAGTCCCTTCTGGGCCAATGTTTTTTTAATGGGAACTGTGTGGCTGTGGCTAGCGGACTACGGCTTGACTCGGACGGGCTCGGCAATCTTCGGCTCGACTCATGTGGTGCTCGGGAGCCATCGACTCAGATTTGTCGAATCTATCCTAAGGTGCGCAGCAGTTATTCCCACTAATTCTTCGAACATATGTTTGTTTCTGGTATCCATATTGGTTGTGTAACCATAGGATATGTCAAATCGTAAATATTGAAAAAAAAAAANATATGTTTGTTTCTGGTATCCATATTGGTTGTGTAACCATAGGATATGTCAAATCGTAAATATTGAAAAAAAAAATATTTTATTTTAAATAAGGGTATTTGATTATTTTATATATTGTGGCAAAATTAAACATAGGGTAATNAAAAAAAAAATATTTTATTTTAAATAAGGGTATTTGATTATTTTATATATTGTGGCAAAATTAAACATAGGGTAATACATAAACATACAAAAGTATATCATTCAATCACTACATGTCCAACCCCCCTCTCTTGAAATCTGATCAACGCACAATGCCATAATCTGCAAATTATTCACTGACTAGACTTATTTTTTTGTAGGTGTAAATAAGTATGCAACTCAGATATTATATGTATGAAAATACAGACAAAATTAGCCTTACATACTAATAGCATCCACATGCACTAGTATGTTATGATCATGGTATAGATCAGCATTTATCAACACTTTAATAGGCTTGATTGGTGTTAATTTGAATGCCAATACTACCAGACCTTGAATACTTGGAATTTACGAGGGTGATAAACATTGTTATATTTCGTGCTCTTTTTGACCATATATCTGTCAATCGTCCAATTATTCCATCGATGTTTGGATCAATCTATATTAATCTTCCAATCTTTCCATTCAATCTTTCTCAATCTTCGCCAATCCACAAACCAATCCACATCAATCCTCAATAATCTTACCATCAATCTTTCGCTATCTTTCCATCAATTCTTTCGCAACCTTTCGATCAATCTCGCAATCTTTACATCAATCCATTCCACAATCTCCTCCAAAATCGATCAAGAATCGCTCCACATGTACCATAATTCGCTCCAAAAACGCTTCACGTGCTCCACATGTTCCACAATCCTACAATCAATCATAAGCCTTCGAACAATCCCAATCCTTCGATCAATCCAAATCCTCCGATCAATCCAAATCCATAGATCAATCCCAATCCTCCTATCAATCCCAACCCTCAGCAATCACAATCTTTCGATCAATCAAAATCATTCGATTAATCCTTATCCTTCGCAATCCCAAGCCATCGATTAATCCAAATCCTTAGATCAAACCAAATCCTTCGATTGAACCAAATCCTTCGATTAAACAAAATCATTCGATCCATCGCAACCTTCGATCGATCTTTCAATCAATCCTTCGGTTTTTCGCCACCCATATATAAAGAAATTACATTCGTTTACCAACTATCTCCAAATTTGTATATGTCGGCAGAATTAATGTTTTGTATGCAGACAACTATCCATGCATTTAAAACTGAAGTCTTCAATATCATTCTATTTGGAGATAGTGCCGTTAATAGTGGAGTGCTCATAACGCTACTTCAAAGATGTGAAGGAAAAAAGAATACGACACAAAAATAAAGAAAAACCAGTTATTTTAAAATAATAATTTATTATTATTTTGTAATTACAATTTCAGAAGAAAGCAGTTCATCACAACATGCGATATATCCCCGATCCTTCACTTTACTAATGATTGAAGATATCTCGCTAATATGCATGAGATACCTGCATTTTTAATGGTGAATCAAATATCTGAGTCTATCAACAAGTTTATTCTGGTCTTCGGAAAATAGATAGCCAGTATTCTTGGCGTCTTCTGCCTTCTTCGTCTAGCTCATTATTGCAAATGTTGGAGGGGCGTGTCAGTGCATCGAGCGAATCGCCATCATCAACTTCAACATTACCACTGTCTTCATGTTCATTTTCATCTATGCTGTCTTCATGATCGTCTTCACTTCCTGTTTTTTCTTCACTATTAAATTAGTTTTTCGTTGGAGAAGGAGCATACTTATCAGTATTTAGAGCCATCAACAATGTACCCTGAAGTTCACCAATTTCACGCTAACCTCTTGCAAGTGTACATTCCGCACAAACCGACTCTACTACAGTGATTTATTCTCAAGCATTAACTGTCCCATCACAATCGTCTCTGTAACCAGTACCCACCGATGTGATAGTGGATATGGATGGCATCACTTGCTGGCTCTCAAAATACGAATCGTTACAATTCTTGATATGGTCCTTTAATGTATCACCTTGCATAAACTGCGTGTGGCTATTGTATTTTTTCTCGTTCGAAAAGGACTTTTCTTACAGGTGATTCTTTCATTTCGACGAGCATTTTTACCGAGGTTAAAAAAGTCGATAGCAGAATCGAAACCGTCGGCAATCAGTCAGTGATGATGCAGCTCACGCCTCCATTTTCGATGAGGAGAAAGGCAGACCTTAGTATTCACAATTCATATTAACTGTTTGGCAAGAGAATGCTTCCAAATCGATGTTAATTTCTTGATGCCTGAACATAAACTAAGGTATCAGAATGGGTCAGCGCTCTAGATATATATTCTCCTGCCACTCGAAAAAATCGCTTTTTTCTTCTAAGACTGAGAGAAAATTAACATTAGTTATCATTTCGGCCTTCGAACTATGGGTCCTAAGCCATACTTTACCAAAGTCGAGTGCTTAAATCATTGTATCAGTTGCGCATGAATATTAAATAGTGATAATGTTATGTACGAATATCACTAATACACTTCCAAAACTCGGGTCGTTATTAAAATTACAAACCATCTATCTGACCCTGATCCCTAAATCCGCGTGTTAAAATCATCGTTTCGCCTTTATTATAAGTTCCTAAACAGACTTTTAAATTTTTTTCTATGTTCGAAAGTGAATTAATAAATATTAAATTTTCGGGCCCCAAGCCCAGATCCTTATAGTATACCACACCTTTGGAGATTGCTTAAATCCTTATATCAGGTGCGCATGAATACTAAACAGTAAGAAATTACAGCATGAACATCGCTAAAAAGGCGTCAAAATCTTGGGACATCAATCGATGAACCATCTCTCACTCTGATTCCTATATATCCGATGGCTGAAGCTTTCATTTCACCTTTAATATAAAATCCTATAATATTCACCGAACACTGGGGAAAATTACCGCATATTTTTCTAAGTCCGATAAAAAAAAATATTTTTTATAATTTCCGGTTTTGAACTCAGGTCCCTACACAACATCTCAACTTTTGAGATTATACAAATGTTTGCATCAGGTACGTATAAGCATGTAACCAGACAGAAATTCGCATACGAATTTCGTTANTTGAGATTATACAAATGTTTGCATCAGGTACGTATAAGCATGTAACCAGACAGAAATTCGCATACGAATTTCGTTAAAAATGATCCAAAACTCTGGTCTGTATTCGAACTGTGGACTCTTTACTTCACTATAAGACCTTTATTCGCCATCCAAAATTTTGTCTAACAACCTTTATTTTAAGTTTCATACACCATGTACTTATACGGGATTTATTCCAGCATTTTTACTGAAGTGTCACTGAGGTAGTTATTACATGTAAACNTTTTTTTTGAAAATAAATTATTAAACTAAATCAGAATATTATAATTTTTATAGTTTATGTTGATTGACATAGATAGAAGGGCAGGTGGGGCACGACGTAAAGCTATTAAGCAGATGGCGGTTGGAAAGAAGAGGAGTGAGTGGGGTGGTGTAACATGTTGATTGTGAATGGATCATAGCTGGTGAGGGAGGAAGTGGTGGGGGTCAGTCGTCAGCTGGGTGTGGTGCTGGGGGAAAATCAGGCAATTCAAGTTTTTAAATACATTTTTAATAGTGTTTTTTTATAAAATATTTTTACGATTTTTGATAATTATTTAATAATTACTTTAATAATATTGTAATAAATTTTTTATAACATTTTTTTGGAATTTTTTATATTATTTTGGATGTTTTAAGGACAAATGTCATCTGGGCCAAAGGTCAAAGGTCACTGACATCTAACATGGTGGACAAGATGGCCGCAAACTGACCAGAATGACAGAACATGAACAGGTTTGCACTCCGGTCCTAGATCCCATTGTCCCAAAATGAAGATTCTCATTCTACTAGTTTAGATGTAAGAACGACCTAAGCGACACTTTAGTAAAAATGGTGGAATAAATCCCGTATAAGTACATGGTGTATGAAATTTATAATGTAAGTTGCTAGACAAATTTTGGATGGAGAATAAAGGTGTCATAGTGAGATGAAGGATCCACAGTTCGAATACCGACCCGACTTTTGTATCATTGTTAACGATCTTTGTGCATGATTTTTTGCCTATTTACGTACTTATATCTACCTTAAATAAACATTTATGTAATCTCAGAAGTTGAGGTATGGTGTAGAGACTTGAATTCAAGACCCAAAATTATTTAAAAAATATTAATTTTCTATCGGACTAAGAAAAAAATGTGGTAATTTTCCCCAGTGTTCGGTGAATATTACAGGAATTTATGTTAAAGGCGAAACAGAAGTTTTAACCATCGGATATAGGAAGCTGTGTGTGATAATTGCATGTCAAATCGTTTGATAAAATTAGTATTTAAAGCCTTTTTGGCGATGTTCGTACCTTAATTTCTTACTGTTTAGTATTCATGCACATCTGATATAAGGATTTAAGTCATCTCCAAGGGTGTGGTACTGTTTATGGACCTTAATTTGAGACCCTAAACTATAAAAGTATTTATTAATTCACTTCCGAATTTATAAAAAAATTTCAAAGACACTTTTACGAATTTATAATAAAGGCGAAACGATGGGTTTAGGTATCTGATATAGGGATCAAGGTAAGGTAGGAGGTTTGCAATTTGGTTAATCACCCGGGTTTTGGAAGCATACAAGAGATGTTCTTAAATTTATTTTTCACNAAGTATTTATTAATTCACTTCCGAATTTATAAAAAAATTTCAAAGACACTTTTACGAATTTATAATAAAGGCGAAACGATGGGTTTAGGTATCTGATATAGGGATCAAGGTGAGGTAGGAGGTTTGCAATTTGGTTAATCACCCGGGTTTTGGAAGCATACAAGAGATGTTCTTAAATTTATTTTTCACCTTTTAATATTTATACACAAATTATACAACATTTTAAGCAATTTACAAATGTGATGCATGGCTTATAACCCTGAGTTAGAAGACCGAAATGGTAAAGAACATTAATTATCTTTCGGTCTTAGAAAATAAAACTATTTTTCCGAGTGATGAGAATATGTATATCAAGAGCGATGATGCATGCTGATACCTTAGTTGATGTTCAATCATCGAGAAGTTAACATCGATCAGAAGCATTATCTTGCCATACAGTGAATATGAATTGTGAATACAACGAAAAACAAATTTAATAGTGAAGAAAAACAGGAAGTGACGACGATCATGAAGACAGCATAAATGAAAATGAACATGAAGACAGTGATAATGTTGAAGTTGACGATGGTGATTTTCTCTATACACTGACACACCCTTCCAATACATTTGCTATAATGAGCGAGACGATGAAGGCAGAAGACGCCGAGAATACTGGCTACCTATTTCCCGAAGACCCGAATAAACTTGTTGATAGACTCAAATATTTATTTGACCTTAACAAATGGGGGTATATCATGCATATCAACGAGAAATCTTCAATCTTTGGTAAAGTGAAGGATCGGGGATTTATCGGATGATGTGTTGAACTGCTTTCTTCTGAAATTGTAATTACAAAATACTTATAAATTTTGATTATAAAATATTTGGTTGTTCTTAATTTTTGTCTCACATATTCTTTTTTCCCTTACCACATTAATGTGGTGTAATGAGTACTCCACTATTAATGAAAAAATCTGCATATAGAAAGATAATAAAGACTTTAGTATAAAATGCATGGATAGTTGACTGCATACAGACATTACTTCTGTCGACATGTACAAATTTGGAGATAAGTCGAATGTAATTTATATTCATATAGGTGGCAGACAAACCGAAGAATTGATCAAAGGATTGGGATTGACCGAAGAGATTGGATTGATGGAAGGATTGCGATTTTTTAAAGGATTTGGATTGATCGAAGTATTGTGATTGATAGAAGGATTGAGGAGTATATGAAGCATGTGAAACGATTGTGGAGCGGTTGTAGAGCGGATTTATTGAATGAATGCGAGATTGATAAGAATATTTCGAAAGATTTATGGGAAGATGGAAAGATTGCAAAATATTGATGGTAAGATTGCTTAGGATTGGTGTGGATTGGTTGGGGATTGGTGAAGATTGTGAAAGATTGTTCGAAATATTTACAGATTAATGGATTGATTCAAATCTCGATGGAATGATTGGACGATTGATGGATAGATGGTCATGAAGAGCAAGAAATATAGAACTGTTTATCATCCTCGTACATTCCTAGTTGTCAGGGCCTGGCAGTATTAGCATTAAAATTAACACCAATTGAGGCTATGAAAGTGTTGGTAGATTCTGCTCTGTACTATAATTACCACGTACTCGTGCATGGGGCTACTATTAGTATGAGGGGTACGGGTTTGTCATATATATGCATACATTAAAAAAATCTGAGTATTTTACTCATACCTACAAAAAAAGTCTAGTCAGTGAATAATTTGCAGATTCTGGCATTGTCTATTAATAAGTCGTTAAGGAAAAAAAAGGGGGGAGGGACTGGAAATGCAGTAATTGAATGAGAGACTTTTGCATGTTTCCACAATACCCTATGTATAATTTCATCACAATATATAACAAATAAATATATAATTTGTATTGAAATATAAATTTTTTAAATCGGATAATAAATACATATTTACGACTTGACATAACCTATGTCTGTGAAACCTATTTGGCTATCAGAAACAAACATATGCTTGAAGAATAAGTGGGCATTACTGTCGCGAACCTTCGGGTACGTTCGAAAAAACCCGAGTTGACGGCTTCTGAGCACACCCTGAGTCGAGTCGAAGATTGCCGAGTTCGTACGAAGTCAAGCCGAAGACCACTGGCCACTGCCACAGCCACACAGATCCCATTTAAATTTCATTGGCCCATTAGGAACTATTTTATACTAATTATACAAATAGAAAGGAGTGAAATTCGACCGACATACTTTGTGAAGTAATTCTTTAAGCTAAATGAAGTGGGAAATAGATGGGGCACTACCTATATGATCCAGGTAATAAGGGATATAAGCCCAAGTAACAGAGTTTTAATTTAATTTTTGCTAAATATCAGAAACTAAGTAATATTATATTACAATTCTCATTACAATTCCCTGAACACTGTTATATTTGTAAGGATAGTTTGAAAATACATTAAAAAAATTTGACATTTAAGGGCTTATATCTCTCTTAAAGCAGAAAAGTGTCCCATATATTTTCCACTTTATTTTGCATAAGAATCAACTCACGAAGTTTATCTGTTGAATGCCGCCCCATGTGTATAGAAAGAGTGTATTCGTGCGTGTTCATATATCTAAGTTTTATTATTGCAAATGCATATATATTTTTAGAAATATTTGGAGAAATATGGTTTTATACTTTACATCTTTAGGTATTGCTCTGAATATTCATTTTGACTATATTTTTGCTCTGTTCTTATTGCCTATTACGTTTGTGATGGTTGCAGTTGTGGTTGCTTATTTCAAAAGCATTAAAACAACTTTTGCTTCCTCAATATCCGAGTAAATACTATTGCTGTTATTTGCGATAAAATGGAATCATTTAGAACGGCCAGGTGAATATTTGTAAGAGAACCATAAACATATCACAATATGCAGGTGTCAATTCATGCTGGTATTCGAGCACATTGATTTCACTGTTGAATTTAATATATTGGTTAAAGTACAAAATTAATATTATATTTCCATGTACGTGACAAATTATTATTGAGGACTTTAAGGTATTGAATTAAGTTTTATCTAAAAATACAGCGAAACAAAAACAAAGAAAATATATCCGTTTACTTCATAAATAAATATATGGTTTATTACAAGCAAATAAATGTTATTTGATGTAAAAGAAAATAACAAAAATTTCTAGTAATATGTTATTGAGATGTTCGACTGGATTTGTAAACCACGTTGATATGGTCGCTTAGAGTATTCACATGCTTAAAAAAAGCACTTTAAAAAATTTAACACCATGTTTTAGTGCGAACTATTTCATTCTCGTCTGTATAGGTTACACGCATTTTTTTACGTGTTTTGTGTGTGAAACATAGTGTCTGAGAAATTGCCGGAGCAATTTATCACGGTGCTGCTGTGTTGCCGCCCCCGAGGGTGCTTGGCTATCCGGAATACGTAATGACTGTCATAAGTTTCCAGTGTCAGCAGTTGTGACGTCAGCAACATATGCTGCGCTCTGCTCACAAGCGCGCGCGTACAAACACACACTGACGCAGAAGCGGGGGCAATGAAATCGCCACGCAAAATATAATCCTCAGTATTTTATATATTGTGTCCACAACGGGATGCTACATAGAATCCGGAACCAAATTATAGAATACCGTCAGCCGCGTTTGTGCTTTCCAGTAACCGTTTTTTTTTAAGAATAATCTAGGTTGTTTTTTTCATCGCTAAATTAATATAAAGTGAGATTGTTCCTATATTGCTTTTAAGCGGTTTATGTGCTTCCATTGTCTGACTTTCAGAAGCGTTCTAAACGTCATTTTATTCCGCACCTCCAAATTTTATTCCGCAATAATCACCGATTATAATACCCTTATACGTAATAAAAATAATTTATTACACTTGCTATTTATCTAGTCATCTAAAAAGTGGAAATCCTGGCTCAAACATAGGAAAAATGAACGGGTGTCGAAATTCTGTGACACTTACCTCCTCTATAATTCTTCATCCTGCAGATGAACAACGCAAGCTTCTTACTATCGCTCTTGACCGTACAAAGTTTTATCATATATATTCTGCGTTTCATCATTAATGAGTCAAAATAATGATGTTTATATTAAAACTAAAAGATTTAATATATTCATGGTCACAATGAACTTTGCTACGTTGCATCGTACACGCTATAGTTCAGCCATACTCAAATATGCATCACTGGAATCCCTGCAAAGATTTTCTCTTCGCTAAATATAAAAATTGAACGTTATAATTGAACTAACCAGTACAGCTTCTTCTCCATTCCGTTATTGTAATCAGTACTTTATCAATTTCCATGATGGAAACTATACTCATTTGAACAATCACTGACATGCACTGTAAAAAATACATTTCAGCAAACGTCACACGCTACAATGTTTTTAACCTATTGAAAATAATGGAAATGTAATCATCAGGCTGCAAAGACAGAAATGCCAATATACTTCCTTTGAAAGTTCACTGCAGATTTGACATTTTGCTGAATAAAAGGTAGGAGAGTTGCCATGATTGTATTGGGTGCTTTTTAAGTACGGGTATAAAATGACGTGACTGTGGAGAGGAGAGATTTGGGGCGGGTTTTAACGTCGGGGTATTGAGAGCCGATAAGGGTGAAGCGAGGTGAGCATGGAGCAGTGCCGGAATGCAATGGCGGAGAATAAGGGAGATCTGCGAGGAAACTTTCCGACCAGTGGCATCGTCCAGAATGATTTCTACGTGCGAAAATCTGGGAGCGACCCCGCTGGGAATCGAGCCCGGTTCGCCTCGGTGGAAGCCTCATGTTCTAGTCACTGCGTTACCACGGCCCCTCGCAATGACATAAAAAAAACTTTTAGAAAAATTCTCATAAAGTGTCATTTTATATTTATTTTACATTCCAATTGTATTATTTTCATAAACCTAAAAATGGGCATGTTTATGACATATTTACGTTCCTGCGAGTGTCACAGTTTCACTTGATCGAAACAAGGATATGATTATTGTGTTATTGTGAATGTTTATTTTGTGAATTCCAGTGCGATACAAAATTCAGCGGTAAATTATATTTTAATCAAGTCTTTTAAAAGTGCACAATTAAGGGTGGATGTTAAATTATCCGTGCTTTAATAAAGAATGTGATGAAAACTATCTCCATATTTTTTAATTCTTACTCTGCAGAATCTAAAACCATATGAAGTCTCTTTGGTGGCAAGTGATTTAAACTTTACAATTGAAATAATGTTTTAAGACATCTAACAACTTTTCCTAATTTGCTTATGAATATTACTGTCAGTGCTTTAGTCAGTGTTTAGTAAAAAATAAGCACTATTAAAAGTAGAGTTTAGAAATTTTATTTCAAATGTGCTACATTATTCAGAAAACTCGTGCACAAGGTAATATAACAGAATTTAGGAGCGGATCTGCTTTGGAAATTTCTTGCTTTCTGGCCCGTGGTTAAATGCTGATGACGGGAGAATTTCGTGACTTAGAGTCATCCTTGAGAAATAGACACGTGTTAATATTTTTTAGTTTTTTAGTTAGGGTTTAAGTCGTCTCCTGATACTCTCCCTGCAGATAAAATAGAATTTTCCTGAATGTAGGCATTTTTCTGCTCCAAACTACAGGAGTACCGTAGTAACGCAAGTCAGGGTGGAGGATCATCGGCATTTAAACTTTTTCAGTGATGGTGGAAACCATATAATTTATAAAAGTTTTAATTAAGTCTGTTCTCAAAGAGTTTTAGAATTTCCTGAGAATAGCACGTGCTTTAGGTAGAAGGAAATGAGTTCACTTCGAAAAAACTTTTTACATGCTTAAAAATATGAGAAAAAGTTTAATGAATATTGCCGTTAGCAACAGAGATTGGAAGATACCACTATTTGATTTCTAGTTTAATATGATCTAATATGGCTTCACACACAGTTTTCAAAATTATCTCAAATGAAAGCCAAGTTTGCCTTAAATTAACCTGATTTCTGAAAATACTGAAGAATTATGTAGGAGGAAGAGGATATTATACGTAATGGGTTTTATTTCTTAGTTTTATGGAAATATTGTAATATTGTTTTACAATTAACATCCCGCCAAGCCCTTTTATTATAATAATATTTCCGACAGATATTTTATTAACGCGTGCGTATTTTCTACTCCATAGTTAAAAGGTTTGTTGCTTCTAACTCAAAGTTCTTAAAATATTCTAGGCGTGCAGGCAGGTTGGGCTTAAAGCCCCGCCAACAGTTAAGTCATTCGAGAGAGAGCAAGTTCCTTAGAGAAGCAGGAACGGGGAAGGAATCGGCCGTGGCCTGGAGTGAGAAACGGGATAACCCCGAGAAAACTCGTCGACCAGCGGCATCCGGGGGTGACCCCGCCGGCAATCGAACCCATTTCGCCTTGGTGGGAGGCGAGTCAAACTACTACACCACCGCGGCCCCTTTAAAATTTCCAGTTTAGTAAATTAATCGGTAAGTATCATATTCAACGTAATACAGTAAGCTTTTATTCAGTGACTAGCAACTATATATAAGTAAATCTAAAATACACGGATTGAAAGTTGTACATTAACAATTTAAAATTAACAAGTTTTCTTTATTATCTTGAGAATGATTTAACTTTTGACGAAACACAGAGTCCATGATTTATTTCAAAACTGACATTAAAATATGCAGATTTACATGCATTTCTTAGGCGATCAGATAAATTCTAGATTTTTGACGCTCTTTACAATATGGTAATAAAATTTATCTTCTCGACTACATTTTTAATTACGTGGTTAACAATTAAACATATAGAAATAATATAGCATACATCTTTTAAACGTACTTTCAGGTTGAGAGTGATTTGTGTATTTCTCCAGCAGATAACTATGAACAAGAAAAGTGGCCGTTCAGAAAAGGAACTGGGCAACCCTAAGGTGCGTAACGAAGTGAAAGTAGGGTCGGAGTCATTGATGCTTATAGAGAAAACACCCCTCGACTCAGCTTTCTATGTTGTTTAGTTTGCGTTTGGACTTTGACGAATGAGAAAGTTGCTGTGTCGTTTTTCAGGGATCATAGCGTAAGAATCGAGCAGCGCGTTAACCGGAAGTTTCTTGAATATTTTGAGGTCCTAACTAAGCTGAGCGGTCGAGGGAGGAAGGAAACACCGGGTCTTTGGAATAACAGCTCGTGGACTCTGCATCAGAACAACGCGCCAGGACAAGAACCAGGTCTGTGAAGCAGTTTCACACCGGGAAAATTAATCCCTGCGTTCGAACTTCTATCGCATCTGCCATACTTGTTACCGCTTGACTTCTACTGCTTGTTAACCAAAGTGAAACGTGTAATGAAAGACGTGTATTTTCAGTTCGTTGAATATAAAATGGCAGACCGGTTGAGCGTGACAATGAACTGCAGTGTTGCCCTCAACAGTGAAAGATATATATATGAAACGATGTATAGAGAGTGAATGAGAGTATGTTAAAGGAGATTAAACGCGCGCCGAATTACTTCGGTACTAAATAACGTGCTGTTTAAGGAATTATTACAAAAAAACTAAAACTGTCGCAAAGAAAAAGTACAGCTTGATAAACGATTACAGAACGCTAAGAGAATCATTAAATAAACTGAAGGGAAAACTGACCGAGTGTTATTTATATATACTATTTATGTTAATATTTTACGAATGCAGTCAGTGATGGAAGCAAATGCTCTTAGCAAAATTAAAAGTTTAAATCAGAATTAAAATTTTCCTATTTGGTATGTATTTAGGTAATAACAAAATACGATATTTGATACGTAAAAAATTTACATAATGCTCTTTCACCGAAATTTACATTTCTTCGAAAAATATATTTTTTGATTATTATAATTATTAACATAGTCGGGTTAGATAGAACTGAGTTGTTACGAACACACACGTACATACAAAGAGGTTGGTTTCATTAGCATGCCTTTACTAGGAAAGCCTAATTGAGATACAATTTCTGACTTGCAAATAAAAGTAGAGACACTAGCAGCATTGTTTATACAACAAAACAACAAAGAAGAGTTTCCAAGCCAGTGTTTTTGCATACATGTTTGTGTGTTAAGGTGCTTGTCGGTCACACAAATGTATTCCCGATAATTAGTANCTTTACTAGGAAAGCCTAATTGAGATACAATTTCTGACTTGCAAATAAAAGTAGAGACACTAGCAGCATTGTTTATACAACAAAACAACAAAGAAGAGTTTACAAGCCAGTGTTTTTGCATACATGTTTGTGTGTTAAGGTGCTTGTCGGTCACACAAATGTATTCCCGATAATTAGTAACCTGGATATCTCGTAATATTGTAAGATACCCACCAAACTAGCGATAATATTGCCTACGAGAAATTTTAACTGCACATAACTGGCACAAAGTTTGTCATTGTTTTCAGACTTCTATGATTTTGATGTCACATTTTCAGAAAACCTACAACGCCAATAATTCTATTTTTTTTTTTTTTCAAAATATTTTTATTATGTCATATATTTTAAAAATTATCTAATATATTTATGACCTGATAAAACTGTTGATGTTTATTGACAAGCTCTGACCAAAAATCTAAATATGCAACAAGATCAATGTAATCATTAAAACTATAGTAATCGAAATGGATAAAGTGGTGATTTATTTTACGGGATACACATGCACACATGCATGCATTATAACACACAGAAAAGTAGGTGAGATCAAAAGTAATTTATTCTCTTAAACGAAAGTTACCTAGTTATGAAGTGAAAAATTACCTTACCGTTACCGTATGACACACGCGCATCTTTGTTTTAGACGTAGGTAAAGAAAATAACATCAAAATCAGCTAGAGATTAGCTAAACAAAAATATTTAGTATTTAACATTCACATGAAAATAATTTTTCCTTTGTAATAAACACTTTGGCACTCTCAGCTCCCAGACATCAAGTCGCATTACAGACAATCGTCTTTTTCCCCTATAAATGACTATTTCTTTGCCATTTCTCTTCATTAATTTAAATAAATTTAAGTTTAAACTGTTACCATATTANCGCATCTTTGTTTTAGACGTAGGTAAAGAAAATAACATCAAAATCAGCTAGAGATTAGCTAAACAAAAATATTTAGTATTTAACATTCACATGAAAATAATTTTTCCTTTGTAATAAACACTTTGGCACTCTCAGCTCCCAGACATCAAGTCGCATTACAGACAATCGTCTTTTTTCCCTATAAATGACTATTTCTTTGCCATTTCTCTTCATTAATTTAAATAAATTTAAGTTTAAACTGTTACCATATTANCCCTATAAATGACTATTTCTTTGCCATTTCTCTTCATTAATTTAAATAAATTTAAGTTTAAACTGTTACCATATTAAAACTTATCACTTACAATATCAGAATATGGACATCAATAAAATTAACTGACTATAATATTTTCATGTTGCTTTGAACCATAAAATACGTAAATAATGTAAGCGGTATATAAAAATTTCAAGAAATATTGGTACGATGACAGTATAAAGAAATATCTGTTTGTAGATAAAAGTTTAAGTTGTAAAACCATCAAGCGTTTACTTGTTTACACGAGATTTATGAAAAAGTTTCCCACCGTGACAGCGGTTTAAAGGAGTCATTACTACCTCGTGCAGCTTCCTATTATTTGAATTCTCAGTTTCCCATAATTTATGATGGGGGTTTTTCCAAGCTTGATATATATATATATATATATATATATGTATATTCACACATACACACAAAATATATACAAACGTATATGTATATACATATATATATAGTAGAAAATTGAGAAGTTTCGGACAAGGGCGTGGGGTGCCGGAGCGACGAAACTGTTCGTGCTCTGTCATTCCGGTACCCCAGCGGCCATGTTGTCTGCCATGTTGGATGTCGGTGATCTTGACCTTGACATTAAACTTTGAATACCTAAAATAATTAAATGATCTACAAAAATTCCAAAAAAATGTACAAATCCAAGAGTATAAAAATGTATTTTTCAAANAAAAAAATGTACAAATCCAAGAGTATAAAAATGTATTTTTCAAATTTATAAAATTTTAAAAATTTATTAAAAAATAATTTTAAAATTATAATAAAAATGAATTATTAAAAATTATTATAAAAAAATTATTTAAAAAACTTACATTTCCAGAGGTCCCTCCTAGTACCACGCCCGGTAGACGACTGACACCCACCACCCTCTCCGCAACCAATTACTCCACCCTCACCAATTATTCTCATTGGCTAATTACTCATTTTCGTTCAATTTCCACCAAAGGTTCTCATTTGCTGATAAGTCAGCAGGCCTCCATCCCCACGTATGATTCTCATTGGCTAATTGCTCTCATTGGCTAATTGCTCGTGTGTTTTTGGAAACCTTCGTACAAACTCCCCTTTTCCCCTGATCAAAACTCACCTCATCTTTGTTCATTCCGTCGTATTCAGCCATCTTGGATTTTTTTTGTATGTCATTTGTTTACATTTTCAACACCTAAGTGGCGCTAGAGTATTAATCACCAAATTACCAGCCATGCAGTGCTAATTTCTCTATTTAACCACCAGGTGAGGCGTCGTTGTGTCTTGCTTATGCTCAACACGCTATATTGTTTTTTTTAGTTTGTAATTTCTTTATATCATTAACACCTAGGTGGCGCTAGTGTATTATCTACCGATTCCATCACAAGACGACCTGCCTATTTAGTCAACAGGTGGCAGCCATATTTGTTAATGTTTTTAAATTATAAGTGTTGCTGTCGGTGCCGTCCATGTTGAATTCTATTTCCAACACATTGGTAGCGTTAATTTCTCGTTTTCACTACCAGGTAAGCTGTCGGTATACATACCCGTTGTGACGGTTCAGCCGCAAAGTGAGCTGAAGGCACTCTAATGTGTTTCATAGACATAAAAAAAACCTGTAATTATTTATCCTATATAAAACAATATTTTTACAATAAGCGGTATACCTGTATGCATTATTTATGAAATCAGTAAAATGTTTGTATTAATAACTTTAATTAATACCGATGAAATATGATTTTTTGTTTTAATGCTTCTTAAATTACCATTTAAATAGCATATTTATTCTGTTACCCTCACCACACCACTAAAGTCCGACCAATTTTTCACCCTCGCTTAATCACTTACCACTGCCACTTTCTTCTCAGTATTGTCCGCCAGAAAGTGCTAGTGCGAGGAAGGTATATAATTGGATAAATGTCGACCTTCGGCACAGTTTCTAGTCCCATGCCAAAGGTAACAGATCACTCTCTCACCCCTCGTCTTTTAGCATTATGACTGGTAAGTTCAGATAGTTAATTCTATTAGGTCACAGGATATTATCAAGCGTGCACTAAAATCGCATACATTTTCCCGTGAATTTACAAATCTGCTCAAATTTCGAGTATCGGTTCGGGCAAGCTAGTCTGTGGAGTAATACGTAACCTCACAAAATACGGTACTAGAACTTCGTTATTTTTTAAATTTATATACTTACCAACTATCTAATTTGCAAAGGTGTTACCTTAGTACTTGTGACGCTACCGTAACACTTCGTTTGCAATCACCAAATGTGTCCGAAGACAAGAAAAGTATGAATGTTCGAATAATACAGATCGAGTGACATAAAAGTGTGTACGATATTGCACGGCATTTGCTAAGCGCGGTAACGTGCAGTAGCATGTAAAAACCTACGTAACTGTAGTGTATTTACTTTCCGAAACCCATCGAGTATGGTCTCCTCAGCAGGTTACGAGTGTACTTCCCATTAAACCAAGAATTCAAGATGAGCATCCACCATCGTACCAGCAACCATCACGACCAAGAATCGTTACAGAGTATGGGTTGGCTGATGCCAAATTGTTTCGTGGAGGGCCAAACTGCATTCCATCACAGTCTAAAGACCTATGCCTACACAAAGAGAGCGGGTATTCGAAGGATGTTTGCACATTTTTGTACCGAATGGGGGTAAACGACGCTGTTATCTCTCCACATAAACAAGACACTAATAAAACTTAATTAATGGCTCGAACGCAGCTTTGCAAAACCGACCACATTCAACGAAAGGAAGGCACACGAATCGAAAGTCAAATATATAAAATACTGTAGAACCTCATACTGTAAATAAACGTCATGAGAAAGGAGTACAAAGAAATCTAAAAAAAATTCTTGCCACTCTTAGCAAAACATTTTGTTTAAAATCATGATGTAAGAAATTATGTGTCATGTACGGAGGCGTAATAAATCTTTCTATAAAGTAATCGTGACACGAAAAACGCAAAAACAGAATTTAAACCACTTCGCTACTTCCGCGGTATGCGATATGCACAAGTAAGTAACCCGTGCATTCCCCCTAACCAAGGCACAGACGCTCATGATAAAAAAACACTTACTCCCAAGTTTAGAATTAGTATATTAGGAATTTTAGGCAGTGGGAAAAAAATTCCTATAAAGTTACTCCACGTATGGCGAAATTTCTAGCTCCCAGTGTCCCCATACAAAACTCTTGATGCGCACAAATAATTTACGTATAGTAAATTTTGCGAGGGAAAATATTGTATACCGTGAGGAGACACTAGCGTTAAGGTACACCCACCACAAGTACAAAAACACAAAATTCCGTGGCCTACGGCAAAAAATATCTCAGTATTTTCATACATTCGCGTGCGCTGGCTCTATTAAAAGATTTATCTTATCCACGGTAAAACACCCCTCTTCCTTTCCCCTCCAGAGTCAGACCGCACTGCTGCGTGACGTAAGCCGACATGCGAACATGAGTACGTGTATGTGCGGCCTCCAATCCAGCAGGTGTCAATAGTGTTCACACTTTACGAATTACGCTTCGTTCCCGAGATGCTATTCCTCCATGCCGATTTCACCACAATATGAATTCCAGCAAAGAGACGAGCTTACAGCTCTCATTCACCACCCTTAAACGTCGTCGAGTCATATAGGGAAAGACTTCACAAGTACGAAAAAAAAATTNTTACAGCTCTCATTCACCACCCTTAAACGTCGTCGAGTCATATAGGGAAAGACTTCACAAGTACGAAAAAAAAATTGAGCATATTGTAGCCAGTGCATTACGGAGGCCATGAGATTTTGGAGTTATGTTAATCATTTTCGAATGTAAAAAAAATAATCCTATGTATAAATATTTTGTTAATAAATGCTGGCTCACACTACTCCCCTTTTTTTAGTATAAAAATTTTAATGTGGCATTTTTTTATTTATTTCGGTAAAACCAAAGATAATTTGGGATATTGTATAGGTAAGAAGTAACAAAAAAAAAAGGTCGATTCTTCACTTGCTCATACGTCAAACTCACACAGCAACACACGCACACAAGTAGAGCCCGAATTATCCCAATTGCAGGCGATACTGATAGACAAATTAAAAACGATTCAGATAAAAGCGTACTTAAAGACGTGGACACGAGACCCACCACAGAAGTAAAGGCAGAAGTAAACGAGAGACGTATGCAGTCGTGATATGAGCAGGTGCACACGTCCAGCCGCGCGCTGCACCAGGTGTGGAACTTTCCCTAGCACACTGACCGGCGGAGGGCTGTGTTGAGCCTTCGGTGATTGGAGCAGGTGGGGCTTGTCGCTCCAGCAGCTCGTTTCATTTCTCACACACGACAACCGTAATTCATAGCATAAAAAACACAGATTATATTTGCACACACAAGTGAACACGAGGGAGACCCGGATTCGATTCTCAACTCGTTCAAACAAGTAAATTTTTTAAAAATCATTCCAGTTGAATACTGTGATGGTTTCTTGATAGAGTACTTACTCGTTCCCGTTTGCCCTTACAACTCGCTCCGCGCTTTGTCTCAAAAGGCTGTAAATTTTACTTTTTTTTATGATTTTAGCTTGCACGTCACCTAGAAATTGTAAGCTCACAGTACTATTTTACGAAAATCTAGTAGGCAGACAGGATAAAAAAAAAAGTACATATCTTCATTAAAATAGGATGGGGTTGCGCCATTTTCTTTCGCATCAAATCCGCGACGTCAGGCTTTTAGAACAACGAGTCGTCCGCGTTTCGAGCACAAAAACTTAAAATAATAAAATCGCAACATGTAATGCAGACAGATATGTACGTATTAATTTATAAAATCGCTATACTGAGCACAAAAATGTATTTGGTATCAGCAATTCCTTGCATTTTTTAGGCATGCCGAGAAATCAGTTTGCATTTTTCAGGTATTTAAAGCTACCCCATTTTGCACCCGATTCGTTGTTGACCAGTCTGATAACTCTAGGAATATAAACCGAATAGGGTCGTTTTTATTACACTTCGTAACCCAACGAAAAAGTTCTTTCATCTGCTGATGCGTATACTCAAGAAATATTTCTACGCCTATTTACATAGGGTTAAATTAGTGTTAACACTTTGGAAAAAAAAATTACAGAATATTCTCTCAGCACACTTCCACAAATACGAGTGTAAATTTCCTTTCATAAATAAAATATTTCAAGATTTTTGCGTCGGGAAAACCTAAGTCATTTTGAAACCGCATAAAACACACACACACATATACATATTATACATATACTCGCATGGAACCCAGTTAAGGTAAAGGAAAACCCATGACAGAAATAGGAAAAAAAAATTGCCCATTAAGGAACTTATGATAATATTCTTCATGAACCGATCAGTGCTACATATTTATATTTCCAAATCGATGCGATATTACGAGATGAAAAATGCTTAGCATTTGAGGTTATATTAATTTTGCACCTTTAGAGGAAACGTCTATGTTTATACACCAAGGACCTGACCATAAAAAAAATGAATGCCCAGCCTCCAAATATTCTCTTTTTCGTAGAATTACACAGTACGCAACGCAATATCAGAGCTGAATACCGATTTTAAAATTGTATCTAGTCGATTATGAAACTGCAGAGATACCAGTCTATCATAGACAAACGAATGACCAATTTTTGAGAGGCCAGACGAAAGAGCTAACTTTGCTATTATCGCTTCGTGCACCCCCATAATGCCCAGGAAGAGTACTGATGCTAGCATGGAGAAGTCTTCATTATACTGCTACCTACACAATGTATTGCATCCAGTGCCTACCCATATTCTTCACAAGATGAGGGAACATATGTAGGCCCCAACGGACCTCTCCGATTTGAAACACTAGCTAAATGAGCGCATCCAGTGAGAAAAATAAGTCATCCATGTACGCGGTGTATCTTCATGAAACAGGCGGACACTATATATAGTTCCTATAGTGATAAGGATTAGGACAATGGGTATCCTAACTGGTTTTAAGGGAAGTGGTGCAGTTTTTCTATGTTACCGAAATCCTTCGCGGTGCCTCCACCCTCCAGTGGGGGTGACGAAAAGGATTTTGTACTATCTGCCTACATTTCCATAAGGAATTATTCCTATGATGCTGAGTTGACTGTAACGTTAGTTAACACCAACAGTTGAGAACGCTGAGAAAAAGTCAAAACGCCTCGTCGCCTAGCTGTCTGGTGCTCAAATGGCTGATAAAATCTGGAACAGATTGTCTCCTCCTGAGGTGTTCGCCGAATAGTAAGCCTCTATAGCCAAGTAAAGTGGTCACAAAATATTTATGTAAAAACCCTAACAAGTGTCGTATACAACTAGTGCAGAACATTACAACATTCCACCTAACCGCTGCACTGATTTTACATGTCTATGATGAACATAACTATGTTAAGTGGTTCCTTTCTCACTTGAGTCTTCAGATATTAGTAAGGGCAATTGCTTAACACTAGACTTGGGAATTTCGTGAGTTAAAGCGTTGGGAGCTTTATAAAGTAGATTTTTTTTTCTTTGTGAATGAGCCACTCGTTTACTGACAAGCCCTTCAGGACTGTGAACCAATTAAACATACATAGGAAGAGACAAATCAAATCACACGTAACCTTTTACACAGGAGTGCATCATGAAGACACCAGCCAATGAATAAATGTCCGCTCCTGGGGACTATACAACCTGCCTGTTATCATAACCGTTAAATGAGCTCGTGAAATCTAAGGGTCTGTAAATATCAGAACTAATTTTGGCTCGAGTTGTATTGCCATTAAACGTTGTTCCAAAGAAAGGCTTCTTAGGTTGGCTGCCAACTTTATAGTTGGGAACCCAGACTAAGAAATTCACAACGAAGTATATTTTAACTAATACGAAATGTATCAATATTCATAGGGTATAAGCCCCGACCAGACGTAAACAAGAAATTTTACAATTGGTAAAAGGTAATGAAAATCATACATGATATGAAGAGAAAAAAGTATAGGCCTAATGGACTGACCAGATAGATTACCATTGTGGGCTATATGTAGTACTTGTTGAGATAAGTTTGTATCCTAATGATAATGGCTGAATTTCCGCAAAAAAGGAGGAAAAACCCGTAATAAATCTATGTCAGAAGTGCACGTCAGCACATTAAGTGATGATACCTCTTCAAGAACCATTCTGGACAGACAGTGAGAAGTGTTATCATGCGAGAATAAAATTTTTAAGAATAATATGGTCAAGTCAGCAAGTGTGTTGAACTTCACCAGATTGGGTGTATGGTCAACTACCGGGTTTGCTGGACGGGGATTGCTTTGACCGGTGGTGCTTTGATCTCTGTTCCATCACGGTCGAACAGAGTTTCGAGACGAGTTAACATTCGCTGCTCCCGCAAAACAACTCCCGCCGTCGAAAGCTGACAAACTGACCTCTCTGCGTTTCGCCACTTTCCTACGGTTATCTCCTACTGTGACCGAGTATCGAATACGATACACTAAAACTTGAGTAAGCGCAATTTAAAATTATGTTAGGTAAAATGGTATTTTAAATTTTTTCGCAAAAAATCGGCATTACATTTGAGAAAAATAACGATAGTCTGGGTGTATCGCTGTTTTTGCGTACAATTGGTTTTCCACATTCTACAATGCATGGAAACCAACAGTAGTCTTCCGGTATGAAATACAGACTTATGAGTTAGGAATTCAAAGAATACGTTCTTCAGGAAAATGTCAATGGCTTAGTAAACTGTCAGTTATTTCCTAACACATTAACCTTTTATTTCTTCACTTGCAATTCTGAGATACACGGATTAAAAGTCCTACACAGCCGTTTTAACTTAGCATGATTCTTTCGGTATCATAAAAATTAAATAACATTTGACTTAATGTTAGGGGACATGATTTATTTCAAAACTGACATTTAAATACACCAGTATACATACATTTATTCAGTGATCAAATACACTCAATATAATTAACACATTTTGCAATCTGGTTATACAATTTTTCATAAGTTGCACTATGTAATAATTATTTGGTATTGTGAGCAAATATTTAAAGGTTTTATTTAGCAGTTGTTNATTTATTCAGTGATCAAATACACTCAATATAATTAACACATTTTGCAATCTGGTTATACAATTTTTCATAAGCTGCACTATGTAATAATTATTCGGTATTGTGAGCAAATATTTAAAGGTTTTATTTTGCAGTTGCTCGTGCTAACACCTCGTGCAAGGGCATTGCTGTCGCTCAGAATGAAGGATATCTGAAACCGTCTTCAAAATAATACATGTGTTATGAAACACACAATACTTGCCAGCATGAGTAACGAACGATAGTCATGCCAAGAAAATTCACGAAGCAGCCGCAGCTTAAAAACCCGACGGATATCGAGAGAGAGAGAGAGAGAGAGAGAGAGAAAGACCGGGCTATATAGCTGCGAAAGACATGGTGAGCAACGCAACTTTTTGAACTGTTAACACTTCGCAGCAAGATTGTGTTAGGAGCAGTGAACTTTTAGAATCACCCATACACGATGAACCAGTTCTGCACGGTCCCGATANCAGCAAGATTGTGTTAGGAGCAGTGAACTTTTAGAATCACCCATACACGATGAACCAGTTCTGCACGGTCCCGATAGACAACGAAGATGAAGGGCCGTCTGACAGTCAGATAGGCACGAACTCAGCCAGTTGCATGCTCTTATACCATTCATTGATACATGACAGTTTGACTTCACCACCACTTCGTATGTACAGACAAAATAAGATTCCAATTATGTTTAAGCGTTCGCCTACTCACACCTCCACATCATCACCTACATGCGCACTGCTGTAAGCAGAGGTTCACATGAAATGCTACTGAGTAGTGACGTACATATTATCATCAACGAGGTGTGATACTTTTCTTTTGGAACGAATTGCCACGTTGCTGGAGTTGGTAGGTCCACAGGAGAACGCTACAATACCCACTATCTCAATTAACACTGGCTCATGCACCACGCCATAATCAATCTCAAGAGTCGTTGCATATGACCGTCATTCGCCACTTTAGTGATACAAACGCAATTGAAATTACGATAGCAAGTCGGAGACATCCGGTGGCCCCGTGGTTTATCTTCACTGGTTGAGATACACGAGGCTAGTTTGCAGAAAGACAGCACGTGTCCAAACACTTCTTTTTTCAAAAAACACATAGTATTCTGAATTTACTCATTCATAGCCCCTCTTAACATATGTGGTATCTCATGGAATGTCAACCTCCTTCATGTCGATGTGATCGTGATCTGGTGCCAAATATGCAATATCTGTGCCGGGTAATATAGAGAGCTTATATAATCCCATTCCTGATTATATTAACGTATTAATCCAGGCACAAAGCAGTCAGATTGGTACTAATAATGCCCTCCTTCTGCTCCGTCGGTTGTGGGAGGCGGCGGGGGAAATTGTCGTTATACAGTGACCACATAATTACGTTTTCTGTTTTTATTATTAGATTATGAAAATTTTTGTGAAATTCTACTGTTCCTTTTTTTTTTGCTCATGTAATTACGTCAATTCGTGTATTTTGGCTATTGTTGCACATCCAATAAATACATTTTATGGTTGCTTTTTCATAATTAAGGAAGTACGTCGACTATTTCCCTTTTGCTTGCCCATATTCTGTTATGCTGAAAAATCATTTTAGATAACTGACAAACTAATAACACAAATTAATAGACGATGATAATTACTTTTTTTCCCCAAAATTCCTTCCAAGTTATAAATTCACNCAAACTAATAACACAAATTAATAGACGATGATAATTACTTTTTTTCCCCAAAATTCCTTCCAAGTTATAAATTCACGTATCTGAGCGTCTAAGTGGTTCCATGAGATTATGAATTTATAAAGAAAGGTCAATGATTTAAAAGTTTTGCGCTGCTGTAAAATATTTCCCCCGAGCTTATGATACACCGAGCGTCTGTTTATTTTTTAGTATCGGTACTCTTAGAAGGCATGTTTACACCTCAGGTTTTATCACATTAAAAATTGGATTGCTTATGAAGGAACAACTTCTTTTTAGCCCAAAACGTTTTCTTCCCAAACTTAGTTTTAAAAAAAAAATTCATGTAGTTGGATTATAATATTGCGTGAATTTATNCAAACTAATAACACAAATTAATAGACGATGATAATTACTTTTTTTCCCCAAAATTCCTTCCAAGTTATAAATTCATGTATCTGAGCGTCTAAGTGGTTCCATGAGATTATGAATTTATAAAGAAAGGTCAATGATTTAAAAGTTTTGCGCTGCTGTAAAATATTTCCCCCGAGCTTATGATACACAGAGCGTCTGTTTATTTTTTAGAATCGGTACTCTTAGAAGGCATGTTTACACCTCAGGTTTTATCACATTAAAAATTGGATTGCTTATGAAGGAACATTTTCTTTTTAGTCCAAAACGTTTTCTTCCCAAACTTAGTTTTAAAAAAAAAATTCATGTAGTTGGATTATAATATTGCGTGAATTTATNCCAAAACGTTTTCTTCCCAAACTTAGTTTTAAAAAAAAAATTCATGTAGTTGGATTATAATATTGCGTGAATTTATTGATTAAACTTTAATTTGATGTGAGAGCAAATGAAATATTGTGGAAGTTATTTTGAAGGAACTGTATTATCAGGAGTTGTAATGTGATGGTCTGATATAAAAACTTTATATGTTTGGTTTCAGATACAATATTAGACAGAACCACAAAAGAGAATTGAGTTTGTTTTCCGCTAAGAATATTTATGTAGTTCGAACAACCATTCTTCTTTCTGTACCTTGATTAAGAGTCTTAGGAGGGTTAGGGGCTCACAAAATTTGTTCCTGTAGTGATATCCCCCCCCCCCCTAGTTCAGGTGTGCGTGTTCAGTAAAAGTACTGACTTGCCTGCAGAGTTTCGGCCTCGCTTTCCCGGTGGCTAGCTGATTTACTCTCCGACTCGCACGCCCAAGTTCGGGCAGATGCGGAGGAATTTATCAGAGCCGAGTTTAACGCCTCACTGAGCTTCCTCTGCCACTTTCGAGGAGCATGGCAAATTTTGTATCAATAACGCTCTGATTATTTTCACGGCTCAGCGACCGTGACGTCATAAAAGTGCATCACTTTCCTCCCGGCTTTTCGCTCTCCCCCCCGNATTATTTTCACGGCTCAGCGACCGTGACGTCATAAAAGTGCATCACTTTCCTCCCGGCTTTTCGCTCTCCCCCCCCGCCACCCTTACGAGCAGGGGAGTGTCAATTATTTTATGGCAACCACACAATTTATATCGCGCCAGATCACCAAGTTGTTTTGAGTTAATTACATTTAGCGAGATCTTCCCTTTTGTAAGATTGCAGAGAGAACTTGGCGCTATTAAGTGTGTTTCTAAAATGTGCGGGAGACTCTTGTACGTTATGCCGAGTGTAAAATAGCAAATATATTACACACAGGCAATGGTAAATTTAAAAAAAAAGAGGCAGTGAACGGCTTTGAAATTTGGGTTAAAGAAGTACTTAATGTGCGACATCATGAGCATTACCTGTGTCACAATATAATTCATATGCGTTGCCTCGGATTAATTCAATAAAACGTGATGTACTATGTTTTATCAAAGTTCTGGTGACAGATAAATAAATCACTTCATTACGTAAGGTCGCTCGGTAAAACTGTTTATCATCAGAAAACATGTATTATTATTTCATTTTACTACATAGCTGACCAAAGTTGAGAATCAGATAAGTTCGTTTATTGCCAGTTAACGACAGACAATAAGAATAATAATATAGCGGAAATCCATTTTTCCTTTAANCAGATAAGTTCGTTTATTGCCAGTTAACGACAGACAATAAGAATAATAATATAGCGGAAATCCATTTTTCCTTTAAATAAATCGAATAAAACACTCTTGGCCTTAATGTGGATTTTAAATTACGAGTAGCTGACGGCTTACCGGAAAGTTTTACCCTTTACCCATAGATCTACAAAATAATATTTTACAAAATCTTTATATAGTTTTACAGTATGGTACTTTCAGAAATTGCCTTTGTAGAGTGTTTCCAATTATGTTTGATTTAAGTGACAAAGGTGCGACTANCAGTATGGTACTTTCAGAAATTGCCTTTGTAGAGTGTTTCCAATTATGTTTGATTTAAGTGACAAAGGTGCGACTATCGCAAATTAGTACTAGAATGTAAAGGTATGTCTACTACACATATGTTTCAAAAAAACTGAAAATGATTATCTAGACGAAAACTGTTTATTTCATGAATTTTCCTTAAGTTAAACGTTTATTAATCTGTACTGAAATCCCAAATACTTTCACTTCGCACGCCACTAGTGTAAATGGACTTGAGACGGGTTGAGCACTCAACACACAATCTCCCACTGCGGTGTAACGCCAGTGGTCGAGAGTCCATACTCTAACGAGACAAACGTGGTGGATGGCTCTCTCGAGGCACTTCCACGTCCGCTACCAAATTAATTCCACTTCTCGATTCAACCTGAACAGTAAACATTTACTTACAGGGAACCAATACATTTATATTTGATTTGCTGTACATAAACGCGAGGTTACAAAACAAAAGCTGTGCAGCAAAGCTGAAATTGCTCTTTCGCAGACACACTGGGGACACAAGCAGAAAATTCAATATTTTATAAGAACTAAGGCTCCAAAAGTATTAACCCAAGCATAGTTGCAGACTGCACTAGGAGATAGAGCATCAAGTCTACACTCAGAGCAAGGTACTAAGTGGTCTGGTAATTACCTGGAAGAATTAATATATAAACCCTACACAGTTAACATGGTACTGCATTAAACAATAAAATATCTACTGCAATACTAGAGGAAAACAAACGTGTAACAATTACACTTCTGATTTTTCACAATTTCACAAATTTACAGTATTTGTTTTCTCTCCAGAATGCAAATATCAGAACGATAATGAAAATTTCATGTCAACACAGTTTTAATTAAATTTTGAAAACGTTTTGTTAGTCTCAACTTCTGGGGGTTCCACCCACTCCGTAGGTCGCAAACGATATACTGGTTATAACTGGTCAGAAAATGATCGCATTTCTTCAGTGTTTAAATTTATCGACGAATTTTGATAGCTACTGCTAACACAACAGTGATGCATAAAGGCAAGATGCCAATCTTCGGTACATAAAAATTTTAATTTTCCTGTTGGTTTATAATAAAATTTATAGTATCTTCGCGGTAAACTGGGCACTTTTAAGACCGTGCCAAAATTTCCCTTTCAGCTTATGTGTATAATTTCGCCAATTCTTAGTACAAAAATTGCTGTGTGTCTAATAAACGCAGTGTATATATTTTACAACTCTGAAAATTTAACGTCTAAGGCCACAATATAATACATCATTCTGGTTATTATGCCTGCGGGGAGGGTCTTAAATGTGCGCACTTTACCGTGAATAGCATATATAAGAAGTTTTTATTACATTAGAAAGCTGCAGCTTTTAACCTGAAATATCTAATCCAAAACTGTGTTTCTTCATTACATAAAAAAAATAGAAGAAAAAGTGTTTTTTAGTACTCATCTTATTTGACTTCACTTTATCACCGCAATCACCGCAATCAGCTCCACGATCGCTTTTCACACGCCATAATCCGCTTCGCAATCGTTCCACAAATGCTATGCAATTAGCTCTGCATACTCCGAAATCAGCTACGCATGCTCCACAATCAGCTCCGGACACTCCACCATCAGCCCCGCACACTAAGCAATCATATCCGCATGCATCTCAAGATAGTATTGGAAACAGACATATTGTCAAGCAAGAAGTTTCTCTACCCATATGCATTGCTGCTGAAGATGTGCCTATCTCCCAGGAATCGCGAAATGGAAGCATATTTCCGAATATAATGAGATCCATCTTAACGCGTCTTTCCAACTGTGGAAAAACATCTGTGCTGTTGAGTTTGTTCCAGGAATCTAATGGCCTTAGGTTTGAGAATGTGTACATGTACTCCACCTCGCTCCAGCAACCGTAATACCAGCATCTAGCACGAGTACTGCAAGCCATGGAAGGCCTATGCTATTTCCCTTGCAGCGATAACGAAGCTATTGTGCAACCGAATGATTCATTGCAAAACTAGTGTTTATTTTTGATGATGTGGTATGTGAGAAACATAATTGCATTCAAGAATACTTAAGTATGGGAAGGCAAGCGAAGGTGGACTGTATATACTTCGGACAGACTAATCCCCACATACCCAAAAAACTGCATCGAGATAATGCGAATTTAATGGTGCTGTTTCGCATGGACGACATAAATTTGTGACATGTGTACGATGACCACATCAATGCGGACATCATGTTTTCGGATTTCAAAAGCCTATGTTGTTTGTGCTGGAATTACAGGTATTGATTTAGGGTGATCCTAAATGACTGTCCTATATAATAGGAGGTACCGACAATGATTCCATCAGTTCATCATCGACCATCCAGAATTAGTTACATCATATCTAAATTCGGGCAGAGCAGCCTCAAGGTGCAGCTTGATATAGAGGAAGATGGAGTTTGTCTCGTACCAAAAAATATGGAACTTGCGATGTTGGTAGAAGAGTAATTACAAATGTTGGCAACCCGAACCGATCCGAAGATGCTTCTACTTAATATTCTTGTCCGAGCTATTGGCAAAGATGGATAGTGTGAAGGCTGAGATCGTTCGTGATTTGATGACAATTAACGAGCACGTAACGCGTGGCAAAGGCAAGTGACCGCCAGACTTNAGGCTGAGATCGTTCGTGATTTGATGACAATTAACGAGCACGTAACGCGTGGCAAAGGCAAGTGACCGCCAGACTTAATGTGGCATCGGCACAAAATTATGAAAATATTAAAGTGCTTAAATAATCCATAGAGCATAATTTCGCTATCTCGATTTTCAACCTCGCCACGAAAACGGATGTTCAAAAACATATCAGCGATATATTGGATGCCTGCAGTGAACGCCTGGAAAGAATCGAAAGACATTTGTCGGAGACAAACTACTAAACCTATAAAAGAGATTATTATTAAGTATTTTTATTCAGTATGACGTCAGACATTGCTAGCGAAAAGGATCGAGTGGTACAGTTGGTTCGGTCGAAGGACTTGCTCGCCAAGAGAGCTAAACTTTCACGCGACCTTATAAATGAAGAAATTGCCAAGCCCATTACTCGATTCAACGATGTACTCAGGGAGAGCGATGGACACCTGTAGTCGTGATGACCGAAGTTGACGGAACTGCTGATTCTACGAAGAAAAGGAAACATGGTGGCGTACAAATGGATTGGGATGATGGATCGGATGTGGATTTAGCACACAAGAAAAAGGTACAAAAGACAGCCCTCAAATTCAATGCTCTGGCTAGACGAAGCCTACGATCGTCCACATCTCGTAATAATGATACGGCGTTCGATGTATACTGACATAAAGACTAATGGTTCCGTGGTGCTGATTAAATTGAGTTTCTACCAGGTGGGCTAATACAAGTAGATCACAAGATGCGTGGAACACCCGGGCATTACGAACTTCTATTTTGCAAGGAGCCAAGGGAGATAACTGAATCCGACCTGCTGGAATACGAAACATCGCTTGAACTCACACATGCGTTTTACCAAGAAATTATCCCGAGACTGGTGCTTAGAAGAAAGAAGATAACGAAAAAATTGGCATTCTCGCAGACCTTTGCAGTGGCCTAGCAATGAAATGTGGGGGGAGGTCTGAATAAGGTAGACTGTGATATGAACATTGACTACGTATTTTGTGACGATCATAACAAACTCGAGGATATACTACGAATACTGATCGCTTCACAAAGGGTTGGAAATTACTCACACACCAACTAGATTATATCCACCGTCGAAGAACTACAGGAGGGAGCCTATATACGATAAGACGGTTGGGAGTCGCTCACGATATGCATGCAGCCGCCAGGCGCAACTGCCGTCGTCGCAAGGTCATGATTTGAGGAATGAACGACCTGTTTCAAGCCAACCTCGTCGACATTATAACATATGCTCGTGTCAACAAGGGCTACAAATACATATTTAGAGTCATCGATGCCTATAACAAATTTGCCTGGGCCAGGCTGATCAAGGTGAAGAATGAATGCGATGTCACAGAAGCTACGGCAGATGGGTTGCGTGAAGGACATGTACCGACAAATTAACAAACTGACCAGGGCAAGGAATTCTACAATTCAAAGTTCAAGGTCCTGATAGAGAAAGATTACTTGAATCGTTATCCCACGTATAGCAATCTCAAAGCATCTATCGTCGATATGTTCAGCAAGATGTGAAAGCATTTTGTGGTGAATGACAGTTATAATTGGCTGAAGTTACTGCCGAAATTCCTCAGCGTTTATAATTCCACCATTCATTTTACCACTCGCATGAAGTACGAAGACATCAAAGCTGACTCCCTGCTTCTGACTGTGTATTCCAAACACAAGAAGAGGGACCCACGCAAGCCTGAAGCCAAGATCGGCGACCTGGTGCGCATCTGCAAACAGAAAGGCATCATCGAGAAAGATTTCACAGCGAATTGGAGCCCCGAACTGTTTCGTGTGCGACGTATAAGAAACAATGCTCCGAGGACATACTATCTCAAAGACCTTAACAATTTACTCATCCGTGGAGGTTTCTACGGAGAAGAGATCAAGCCGAAGAATTTCCTAGATGTGTATTTGTTGGAGAAGGTGCTGAAACTGCGTAACGGAATGGCTTATGTCAAGTGGTAGGGTTTCCCTGCCCGCTTCAATTCCTGGGTTACTGAAGTGGACTCGAGATGTGAACTCGCCATGGAATAGTACGATGTATATAAAGACTTTTATTTAAGTTATTATATGTTTCCTAATTTAATTATAATTGAATTTTTAAAAAATATGTTGAGTTTTATGTGTTTTTTTAGATTGACCTTAAAATAAAATATTACTAGTAAAATATAAGATACTTTATGTTTGGAGTCGTCAAAAAATGTCAAGAAATGGACGACATGGAAGCGCTCTGGTGGTAGATACTAAAAAAACAAAAACTGGCAACCTCGATAGTGNTACTGAAGTGGACTCGAGATGTGAACTCGCCATGGAATAGTACGATGTATATAAAGACTTTTATTTAAGTTATTAAATGTTTCCTAATTTAATTATAATTGAAGTTTTTAAAAACATGTTGAGTTTTATGTGTTTTTTTAGATTGACCTTAAAATAAAATATTACTAGTAAAATATAAGATACTTTATGTTTGGAGTCGTCAAAACATGTCAAGAAATGGACGACATGGAAGCGCTCTGGTGGTAGATACTAAAAAAACAAAAACTGGCAACCTCGATAGTGTTTAATACTGGATAAATATGTGTCAAAGTCGTAATTTAGTGGCCAATGGGCAGATACAATTAATTGGTATAGGTGTAAGGGTAATTTTTTTATGTACGGCCAATGTTTACTTACGGAGGGGAGGGCGAGGGGTTGGAGATGAAGGGGCGATTAAGGGAAGGAGGTTTAATGTTATATGTTATGCGATTGTTTAAAATTATTTTTCGCAATTTTTCTTAATTTTTTAATGCTTGGGAGGGGTTTTGGTGAGAGGGGATGAGGTGATGTTTGACGAAGTGAGCTAAGTGTAGGGTAGGGTAATATTATATGATCCTCGATTTTATAATTTTTATTTTATTTTTGCAATTCTTTTTTAATTTGGTTCAAAATTATTTAAGGTCACGAGCAGAGGGTCAATTCAAGGTTACCAAGATCCAATATGGTGATCGGGGACCATCGAAACACAGCCACCCCAGGCCGCCAGCTTCTGCCGCCTCGACAACCGAAGTGGCTGTTGGCTCCTGGCTCCTGACTCACGAATTCTTTTCCCGATATCTCATTTTATATCTACTATTGTCACATTACTCTTTAACGGGTAGATAATATGTTTTAAGTCGATAATTATTTTAAATTACGGTACCGTGCTTGACTCACATTCGGCAAGTCGTGGGTTCGATTCCAAACCGCTGAAATGGGCGTGCCTCCCACTCCCTGCCAAGGCCACATGATTTACCGCCTTACAGGCAGGTACTTGAGATTAATCTTTCTGATATCCAACTTGTCAGACCAAAAACATAATTAGCCCCTGTGGTAAAACAAAATAAATAAAGAGAAATTAATTTTTAATCACAGACGTGTTTTTGATAACGGCCTATACTATAAGATTTTGATTTTTGAATGTTAATTTAACCGTTTTTTCCGTCCGATCTGCTATCTCTTACTATATTAAAGAGAAGTGGCTTGGCGTTAACATGCTGGCGTGGAATTTCGCAGGGCCCAGTATTGATTCTCAATGCGGTCATCCTGTTTTCGGTGTTGGCGATTTTTGGAATTTTTCGCGCAAAATGAGTCCTCGATACGTGTTATGGCTGATTCATTACAAGTTTCTACTTGTGTCGACCAACACTTTGTCTTCTGTGACTATGCTGTCGATGAAGCGTTAAGCAATACCTCCATTAACAACTATGACTTTTTTTTATTTCATCCTATCACAACGAGATCAAATTTAATAAATAGAATATTTGAAGCCGGTTTCAGCTCTGTAAGTCGACTGTTAGAAAAAATTTCACTCAGTACAACGAATTAAAACTACATTATACAGGATTGATTATATTATGCGTGAGAAAAATGCAACACCATGCCGGAAAAACGCAAATGAAATGAAACTCACATGACGTAAAATGCGAATGATNTGCGTGAGAAAAATGCAACACCATGCCGGAAAAACGCAAATGAAATGAAACTCACATGACGTAAAATGCGAATGATTAGAATTGGAAATGGCTGATCATGCTCAGACACAGCAACACCCTCTGAACTGATGTGTTAAAGCATATAAATATAGCACTGATGAGAATGCAGACAATCATTTTTGTTCATCGTCAGCGAACTGTAAACGTTCCTACGGTGTCAGTCTGACTCATCGACATAAAATGGCACCTTTTAAGCTCATTACGGAGTTTGAACAGTGCTGAATGATAGGTTTGCGTGTAGGAGGATTTTTGTAAAACGTAATTTCTGCTTGCTCGCACTGGACGTAGGGGCCGCTATGGTTAAACGGTCAGCCTGCTCACCTCCCACCAAGGCGAACCGGGTTCTATTCTCGGCTGGGTCACTCCCGAATTTTCGACTGAGCGAATCGTGCCAGACGATGTTCGTGCTGGTCGGCAGGTTANATGGTTCTCAAGACCACGCTGTTAAGAATCACCCGAATCTCTTCACTCACTCATTCGGGGCATACTGTTACGATAGTCATGCACGCGTGGTAACAGTGAACTAAAGAAGACAGGACGAGTCGAAAACCAGGAACTGGGCCACGAAATGTGACGATACCATGGTATTACAGACACCTCACGCGCATAGCGGTGACAAACAGTGACACAATTATGTTGGAATGCTGCATCTGGTCTAACATTGACTGCCTCCACTGTTCGCCAGCGTCTATGACTCATAGGAATGCGTGAATGCATCCTTTTGTGGTAGATTCCCTCGAGTCCTAAACCGCTGACGCCCCATACTACAATGGGGTCACTAACCCGCCCATTCGCGTGCATAGTATCAATATGTCAGGATGCCGTGTTTTTTGGACAAGTCCCGCTTCAACTTGGAGTAGAAATATGGTCGCAAACCCATTCGACAATGTCAAGGTGAGCGTTATCTTTCACAAAGTGTCATTTTACAGGAACGATGGAGGTGATGGTTCGGGGAGCAACGAAGTACCAAAGGCGATCTCGTCCGCTACGAATTTTCGGCACTCTCGCCATCAACTGAACATTGTAGGGAATGACGTCATACCCTTTCTTCAGCAACACAACTTGGTGCATATTTCAACAAGACAACGCCCGACCACATCTTGCCAGCGATGTCAGGCCGTCTTCGAAGCAAGGTAGATACCGCTTCATCGTTGGCCTTCGTGTTCACCCGTTATTTTACCTACTGAACATATATAGTGCATGGTCATTCGCCACGTAGTCCATCATTCTTATCCAGAAGACAGGACCCACGTTGATATAGAGGTCATACTTCTCGCCTCCCACCTAGGAGGAAAGGGTTGGATTCCCAGTGGGGTCGCTCCCGGATTTCCGCATGTGGTTACCGTGCCGGACGATGGATCTGGTCGTGATCTCCCGTTTTTCTCCGCCTTTACATTCCATGGCTACCCCATGCTTGCCTCACTTCACTTCACCCTCATCGGATCTCAAGACAAAAGGGCCCAGAGGAAATATATTAAAATATTAAAATGACAAGACATGACTTGTAATGTTGCATTTCGAATTATTTTCTTTTTAAAATTTAATTTTCTTTTTTTTTTTAAATACTATAAAACAGAATCACAGCCTTTGGAACTAATAATTATTGGATATTCGAGTACAAAACCACTGACAACAAATAGGCTGGACAAATTCATCATTAACTCGAAGCATAAATTATGCAACAGAAAGTATTTTGTAACATTAAACTTCAAAAAAGTCTTTCATCGGAACAGAAAATATTATAACCTACTTACGTTTACACCAAGATTATTTAATTAAGATATAGATAAAAATAAATTAAAGTAAATTGACTACTAGCAGTTTAAAATTTATTAAAAGGGTTAACCCGCACAAAATATGAGTTACAAAATTTTTATTCTATATCTTGCATGAATTACTTTAGATACAAATAACTTAAAATTACGTTTCTTCGATGCGTGACATGTGATAGGTAAACATATCAAAGTTTTAAATGGAATTCAACATCTTAGTTAGCAGACTTAGCTAACGATGCCCGATGAACTTCGGAACAGAAAAGTTCCGGACCAGTCGTCGGGAGGAAGACACGTGCCGAAGACAGAACAAATTACATTACTATCCTCATAGCAGTTGGGAGATGGGTACGCTGCCAAAAGCCTTGGTGTTAAAGGTTCAACTGTTCAGGTCCTTGTCGAATTTCACTTTATTGCGTCTTGGGAAAACGAGGAAGTGTTCAACGCACACCGGCACCTGCGCTGAACTTCGTAGCCAGCACAAAATTTTGCGATTACATTCCAAAAGATTAAAATGTGGTTTGAGAAGCAGAAACAATCATGGTAACGAACCACGTGGTTTACGTAGACCCTCTATATAACAGAGAGTACAAAATAATACTTAAATCTTGTTATTGAAAAACATCAAAGCAGGGGGAGGGGAAACCATTATTTGAAGTCTTCACTCATCATGAGGGAAACAGACGAACGCTGAAACTCAAGAAGTCGGCATCACCAAAAATCCACTCATTCACAATTTTACTAACTAGAAAAATGCTAAAAGAGAAAAACTGAATTTAGCTAACGGTATTTAGTAAGATGGTAATGTTTCCAAATTAATGTGAAGCGTTTAATGGTATCACTTTCACTACAACAGCATCTTCAAACATATGTTTTATAATATTGCTTTAAATGTATTGAGCTGCAGCGAGATTTCTTTCTCTTTTGAATTCAACAATACTTCACCTTAGACAAACTCTCCGATTTTAAAAGTTTTGCAGTCTTCCCAAAATAATATATACCCAATTTATTTTGGATAACTCTGCATTTCTCCCAAGTGTAACTGAAGTAGACAGGATAGGCCTTATAAATGAAATATGAATTTATACAAATTCCCCTATTTTGCATTGGTAGCAGCGTATTTGCTGTCTCTTGTTTTGTATCCAGCAGATTACGCTTCGCGCAAGCCCGTCTATTTGCCTTGACATATGTTTCGTATGATTGCGCGCTCAGTGAAAGGCAATTAAAAAAGTTTTGTCGAGCGAAGCAATTACAATCGAACGTTATACGTATTTACCGTAGCAGACGTGTGTCCGTTCTCGGAGTATTTACGAGGTTATTCCAACTGAAACGTTTTGTTGATTTTTTCCGTGCGTAACTGAATCGTTCTCAGAGCAGCTGGCACGAAAATTAATTTTCAAGTTGTATATTAAACGGAGACGTTCAAATCGAAGATTGTTTTTAACGGCGTATTTAAATGCCTAAAGTTCACGTACGCGAATAATTTTACGTTTTTTAAGAGGACATTCACTCTCACAGAACAAGCATCTTCTTTGTACAATAGGACAGAGGTGCTCAACCGTATCCAATTTCATGAGTGAATTTGGAAAATCATGACGTACTGATATAACGAAGGTAAATGTTGATATATACACATATAACATAGATTTTGAATAAACATACCGCATCATGCCAGCGTACAATATATTTCAGTCAAATTTATAAATATGAAATATTTTTTATGTTTCTAAAAGTTGTGTATACTTTCTACGGAAACTGGATGTCCACAAAAATTGTTTTAATCCTCTAAATCTGAATCAGTGAAAATTTCACTGTTTTAATCAGTTAACAGTATCTGGCTGAATCAGTGAAAAAATGCCATTTGCCTTCACTTATTGATTCAGGGACATTTTCACTGATTCATCTGTAATTTTTTTCACAGTTTTACAGTGATAAGTTTTAGACTGATGGATTAGTTAAACAGCGTGTAAAAATTGCCGTCAAACCACTTGTATCAAGTGAATTAAAATGCATAAATTAATAAAACCATTACAAACTTCTTTCTAAAATATGTTTCGTATTTCAAAACACTTTTTTATGAGGTAACATGAACATTCAGTCTTTCATTCCTATATTACGTCTTTGATTTCGTTGATGTCATGTAATCATCAAAGCCCTCTGTGTGCAAGTTTAAACTGCATATAATGTGGCGAAGAGAGTGCACTCATATATACCATTTGTTTTAACAATCATAACGGTGCCAATCAAACCAAAATCGAAAAGAAAGGGCTTAAAGTTTAAAACTACACGCTTTCGATGAAAAATTTATTTTCCTCTTTATCATACACTTGACTTGGTAGCTCAAATGGAAAAGCAACTCTCTATTAATGCATTAAATAGGGTGTGTGCGTTCCATTCAGGCAACCTGCGGAATTTTTTTTTTGTTTAAATGGCGGTTAATTGCGCGATATAAATAGTAAACTATTGTAAAAATTTTTATTAATCGTAGTTATTTTTCAAAATTCAATAAAAACAGTGTTTAATGTGCCGCTGCAGTTGGCCGTCACTTATTCAATCAGTGAAATTGTTTCACGTCACTAATTTAATCCGTGAAATTTTTTCACTGAAACAATTATTGGTTTTCCGCTGATTCTAAGTGGAGCCATTTACACTGATTAGAGTATTAATTTTTTACTGCCGATCAGTGGTTTTTCTACTGATTAGAATTTAGAATGTTTATTGCTTAAAAACCGTATAATATCATTACATTCAGGCTAGTTATTCATTACGTCGTAAATGATTACATTCTATCATATAGTTAACAATATAATATTTCCACAACAAAATAAATATCACTGTATTAAAAATAATACGTTAAGGCCTATCTGCCATGGCCCTTAGAGAAACATAATTGTTCTCAGAGTAATGGTAACTGTTGTTAGCGAGCCGGCAAAAGATAAATCAAATCATCCTAAGGCACTTCATTATTCACGACATGATAAACGAATGTACATTCAGTACCACACATCTAAAATAAATTGTAATATATTTTAATTACTTTAAGTTTTGACCATGGTTTCTCAAGTTAATCAACAAGAAGGAAGGTAATGTGGGGAAGTGTTTAGTATGAACCTGTAACGGAGTTAAGAATGGTTGGGGAAAGCCGCGTTGAAAGGAAAGCTAACTTACAGCGAAGTCGGAGTGAATCAAACCACGATCTCTCTATTCTGAGTCTTGTATGCTACAAAAATAGCATACACGCTCGGTATAGGCCTATACCATAAACTACAATATCAAATATCATTGCTCGTTTCCCAAGACACTTTTCATTACAAGTAATTTCCAGTTTTGAATCAATAGAATCTAAACTGGCGATATTTTATGAAATTAGAAATAATGTAGTCTGTAATAGAATATTTAAGGTCTTAAATATAATTTCAAAATAAAGTCACGCAGAACAAAATCGTCACTCCATGGGTATAGGTTATGTAAGAACCAATCCTATAAGAATTTACCCATACAAACTATGGGATTGGACGTTAACTGCTATCGTATTTAACGTTATTGCCACATTATTTGTTACATTCTTATTCTTCGCAGGAGTTTACCCATCCTTACTTACCTAAAACAAATATATTCTAAGACGTTACACACATTCGCAATAAACTTAAGCGTTTCAGATAACAGGCAGGAAACGGTTAGAGACCTTTTATTTCGTAACCCAATGACAAAGCCTGCTCTTGAGGTTTGGCAAATATTTTACAAGCCTCTCACATCAAAACAATACTCGTACCTTACGTTAAGTGAATCTAAGTTATTCGAAATTGACACATACCATTTTCTGACGGAAGACTTAAGATCTGCGAAATTCGGGTATTTATTTGGTGACAGCCTGGACCAGCGGTTCTCAACTTTCTTTTTCTTGAAACATACGCATGCGCTAAATTTATAACAGCGTCTAATTTTATCACAGTCACACGCACTGATCAGTGATTGTAAACTTGATCGCAAAACTGTCACATGTACACTGAAGTGCCAAAAAAGCTGGTACACCTGCCTAATATCGTTTAGGGACCCCGCGAGCACGCAGAAGTGCCGCAAGACGACGTGGCATGGACTCGACTAATGTCTGAAGGTATGAAGGAGGCATTGAAATCTGCGCCAATTTGAGAAAGGGTTGCACGTCTGTCACGTTTAATGATTCTCGTCAGTCGTCGTTTGTCCCGTTCGTTCACGATATTTTTCCGGCCGCAGCGATGTCGAAGATTTGATGTTTTACCGGGTTCCCGATATTCACGGCACACTCGTGAAATGGTCGTACGCGAAAATCCAACATTTATCGCTTCCTCGGAAATGCTTTGTCCCATCTCTCGTGCGCCGACTATAACACCACGTACAAACTCACTTAAAACTTGATAACCTGCCATTGTAGCAGCAGTAACCGATCTAGCAACTTTACCAGACGCTTGTTGTCTTATATAGGCGCTGCCGACCGCATCGCGTTACTCTTATTGGTTCCATACCTCTGTTATTTGCATACGCACGCCAACACCAGTTTTTTTGGCTCTTCAGTGTAGAATTCTGTTGGAATGAGCTTTAAGAGACTGCAGGATAGCCTCCAAAAGGTGCGGGTGGAGCATTGTGTTTTGCGGTTGGTGAGGTGGATGACGAATACTCCTGGAGATACAGTATGTCCTGATAGAACTGCTTGCGACAGATCCTTCCGTTTCCTCATCCACCAGAACTTGCTGCATACGTGTTCGAACGTAAACGTTTCTTTACTTTGGTGTATCGTGATGATGAGGAAGCAGACACATCAGGAAATGGTTATCTTAATTTTTCGCTTCTTGCTTACTTTGAAGTATAGTGGTGTGTATTTTTTCCAATTGTTGTATCTTCCTTTTTTTCCAATGAAACGAACTGCGCGATAGAATCCGATTTCCCGTGTCTTCGTTTTGTTTGAACGGTATATTTTTTGAAGTTAAAATCAGATGTCTCAGTATGTCGTTCTGGTGCTTGACTGGTGGAGTTAGTATCATTATTTTGATCATTTGCCAGAACGTTGTGTTCCTCTTCGTCTCTTCCAGGAACAGACTGCGAGGCGTGGTTGGGTGGGAAAGGGATATTGGTTTACATTTATTGTGAAGAAAATACATCGGCCAAAAACGAAAGCTGTTTGAAGTTCTTCCAACTGGAATGCTGTGCATCGTCAGAAGCTTCACTCCCTGTAGGGCACATTTTCGTCCATTTAGCACGTTCTTTGCGACAAGTGTCTTTAAGATTTTGCCGTTTCCCTTTGACAATTTCACCTGGAAAGGAAGTGTCCCATAGGTACAACACATTCAATGTTTCATCAAACAAAACTACATTAATGATTTAAAGTAGTTAAGCACGCTACACCAGGTTCACGTGTTCGCCAATGACGCCGAAGAGACAGAGTGGAAACCTCAGCAGACAATGAGAGCTCGCAGTAGGCTTCGCAGCAGGCGCGGAAAGAGCAGCAGACTATGTGGATGTTTACCAGACTTCAATGTTTCTACATGAATTGTGTGAAAAAATGCATGCATTATCAATATAGAGATCATATTACACTTTGCGAAAGTTAAGAAGTAATTATTTATACTAAAAAATCGGTTGGTTATGCGAGTATTTCTACATTGAGTTTAGGCTCAGTTGTAGTTGAAAGTCAACCTCTGACTCTTCTGTCTTTTGGCGTTGTAAGCATGAGTGTTAATCCGACCTAATGCAGTAAAACGTTTTTTTTTGTCAATTGGGATAACTCACAGATCTCTGGAATTTTTTTAACGAATAGTACACAACAATATTGGTGACATAATCTACGAAACATGTGATGCTAATTTGGGAGTGTTTTGTTGTAATCTACATGCCCTTCCCTACTGCTGGTATGCTTCAGAAGAACGCAGAGATCTTCGAAAAACTGTGGAACTATACAAAACGTGTCGCTTGTATTGATGGGAAACACGTACATATCAAGTGCCCTCGGCGTTCCGGATCCAAGTACTACAACGACAAAGACGACTTTCCATTGATACTTCAAGGATTGATTGATGCCGAACACAAATTTGGGAGTGTGGATATTGGGAGCCGCGGTCGACGGAACGACAGTGGAGTCTTCTCACTATCAAATTTGAGTAAGCATCTCGAAGCGAGCGTTTATCCAATGAAACCATCACGACAGATTCCAGAAACAGACATTACGCTACCTTATGTTGTACTTGGGGATCAGGGCTACCGCCTTAAGGAATATACGATGCATCTATACCCTACAGCCCACAACAATGTCAGTCGCGAGAATGAAGGATACAACTATCGTCACTGTCGCGCAAGACTAACTGTTGAATGCGAATTCGTCATATTAGTTTCGAAACCGAGATTTCTTAAATCAGAGAAACAAGTTGAACCACGTCATGACGACAAATTAGTTAAAACATCCAGCTTTTTACATAATATAATAATTTTTAGAGAAGGACTAGATGAATCTGTGCTACAGCAAGTGGCCCCTTCGACTGATGTAACTAGAAACACAGGACCAATGCACTACAATAGGACAAGGCGAGAAGCTTGCAACAATCACGATAAACTGAGAATGTATTTTAATGGGCATGGCGTTGTTCCCTTCCGATACAAACATATTGACAAACTTACACTGAGTAAAACTTACATTTGTAGAATATATGTTGCTCAGAACATTTATAATTTATATGGCTTAAAATGGCTGTAAAGTGTTTGTATTATAGCTAATATCGTCCGATATTATCTTTCTTTCCGCAGAGTACACACTATATATAGGAATTGCTGATTCATTTTTATACAGCAACCTCCAAGATAGTATTTTTTGTGTGTCACATGATACAATTAAAATACTTTATCAATAATAAATACAAAAGACGTATACATATTAGTATCACCTTCTTTAATATTTCTGTGTAATTAATGATAAACAATTATTTGTACTTGCTTGTACTTTCCAGTTCCTGGGCAACTTGAAGCTACAGTTTCCTTGCAACATTACGGTTGTGGTAGTTCTGGCTTCCTACATTCCACAATGGTTGACGTTCGCATACAAAGTCAATTAACTTTTCACTGTCTATAATCTTCACACGAAAAGTATTTAATGTACCATAAAGAGAAGTCAGAATGGAGCACTTGAGCCTGGTGAAATGGCGAGTACCGCCGGGAATTGTTTTCAGCCCGTGATCGGTGTTAACATTCCCGTACACGCCAGCGCAACCCGGCGCCAGTGTGACCAACTGCAGGTAAGCACATGCTGTTGTTTGTTCCGCCGTGTTCGGCCGTGTTCGCCAGTGTAATAAATGTTCGGGCGAATCCGGATGCAGTGTGACCGTGTCCTTAACGCATTGAACATGAACGGGACCAGTTGAAAACATCGGTTTATAATCGTTCGCAACCTTCAAAACCCCTTTTGATCTCATAGGAGCTGCCCAGATGGAATGGGACCTTCTTACGGATGATGACTTGAACTTATTGATTACAAGCACGCCACGGCGTGTTAGAGGCCTGTACAATGCACGTGGTGGCCAAACACCGTAGTAAGCTGCAGTGGGAAGAAAGAAATCCTCCCTAGTCATCAACACCATTACGCTAATCTTGTTGTTCCGTGGTGTTTATTTGTCTGTGATATTGGAAAATGTTTTTTATTGTTAGGAACACTTTGAAAGTCACATTTTGTATCGGTACCGCTGGTAACGTCAATTGCTATGCTTTCTTCGTTTATGAATATTCCATTCTTATTAGCTTTCTTTAGGTTATGTACTCTATATTCAAAACTTTTGTGAGGTGTCTATATATATATGTGTGTGTGTTTTCATGGTGCTCTCTGGGGAAAACGGAAGAAAATGTAAACCTCAGCATTCGCTTTGTGTTTCGGTATGTCAACGACGCTAAACGAACGCTGTAGTACACTTTGTGTTCATCCTGCTGGCATCTAAATCATCCGACTGACAGCTGGGTGAAAAAACTCAAGGACGGTTTAATTATAACCCGTTCACGTGTTGACTGTCCTTATCACACTTCCACTTACACGCTTTTCCACTACAAAAAAACTATATCTATAAATGCATACGCACGAGCTATTGTATTTGCGAAAACATACACGCACCATTCGTGTTCTTGCTTGGTGTTTCACCTGAAATTTGCGGCACGCCTGCAGAGGTTTCAAGGTGCACTGGTGTTTCGTGACCCGGCGGTTGGGAACATCTGATCTCAACTTGAGAAATCTTGTAGGTGCTTGTTCGCTTCGTAGTGGGGCCGTGGCGTGTTTGCCATGTTGTAGGGTAGTTTGGGCCAGCGATACACCCATATCAGGGTAGAGATCAGATTATGGGCTATGTAGCTGGGGATAAAACTTTGCTCGTCGCTGTTGTAGCAGTGAGTATGGACTGGCAAGTGGATCGGTACCTATCCTGAAAGCCACCGAACTTGCAAAATTTTCTTTTCACTGTCAATATTACCAACCTTTTTTCTTCAGTGTCCCAGTGGCAGTTGTAGAATCGTTCAATACGTAACGGCAAACATAAGTAAACCTTACGACAGTGGTGGTAAGAGGTGATTCAAATGCAATCCGCAGACTCAAAGGCGGTATAAATGTTGCCGTAGATGTAATATTTGCAATATATGATTTTTTTTTTAAATACACAATACAATGTCAAATTCCCTAATTTTTACGGGATTTTTTTTCGGAAATGTACCATAAACTTACGGAAACCGAACCCGTAATGGCGAAATACGGAGCTGACTCCGTAAATGTAAAGTACGGAGAATTTCCGTATTTCCTATAGTTCTGGGTTTCGGGAAGGAACTATGCCGAGTCTACGTGAACCTTTCTTCGCCACTGTAACCAGAACATTATTGTTTCTATGTCAGTTAGGCTATATACGCTACTAAGACCTTTCATTTCAAACGTCAAAAAGCAAGATCAGGCATCTGCAACATTTAGCAACACTTAAAATACCATAACTGAAATAGAATCTGTAAAAGGTGCTTCTATGTCTCTACTAGAATTACCAAAGCTCTACAAAAAATTTATGAGAAATTGTAAGTAAGTAATTAAGTCATTGGTTCTTTGTTTTTGGACCCAAGTTAAAATCTCGTTCAGGTTTAAAATAGTTTAACTTTTTAAGTAGCTTTGTTATACAACATAGAACATCCACATAAGAAGAATAACCATTTTTTTTCACTATCTATTTTTTTTTTAACTAGAAATACAAATATCTAACAATAAAATGAACAAACAGGTTCTTTGGATTCACGGAAAGTCCTGTGAAATTAACGGAGAGTCTGTTTTCGAAAATCTGTGTGTCCGTAATTTTATAACTATTTTAGGATGTAGGTTTACGGACACGTCGTGATATAATTTTACCAGCACTTGTCCGAAAAATGAAGGAAAACAATTTTAACAGTGTGAATGGATTCGTAACTAATATTTTATTGAGTTTAAAAGTACACATTTTATAAGAGTCTACATGTTCGAAGCTTTTGTGAAAATTATTTTTACTCACAATTTCATATCATTGCTTCCATTTTAGTAGTATGCACTGGAACTCAAGAGGCAAAACCGCAGCATTTTGAGTAGCGCCAGGCACAAAGCCACTTTTTTCACGTCGTAGAAAAAAAGAAAACTCGCGAAATAAATTTCAGTCATTTTTTTAATAGAAAATGTTTTCTCTGTCAACAAAATTAAAATTCTTTCAAAGTATTGGACTAGCTAGTTTCAGGATACCCGTGTATTCTCATTTTGTTCTGAAAAATGTTAAGTCGGATGTTATGAGATGTAGTATGGTACAGGAACAAAATGAATGCCAAGGAGAAACTAAAAACCAAATTCTATTGAAATATTTTATATTAATTTTATATTTTATTCAGAAGACAATATCTCATGCACAAAGGAATAGTTTTACACACATAAACATACCCAATTATAATTACAGTAATGTTGAAAGTAATTAAATATTAAAATGAAAAATTCTAAAGTTATTCATGAAGTAAAAGTCAAATCTTGCTATACGTTCATCAGTGGTTATAATATACTGGGAGAAATACGTTTTAATTACGTGAAAACACGGTCAGTTTTGATAATATGTGGCTGGCACTTAAAAGGCACGTTTTTTTTAATCTATCGTATTAAGCAGGGCTTAACGTAGTAGCTATTTACGTTACGTTCAAAACCCGTAAGAGGCCTGCCTACCTGACGATTGAACTGCTTTGCAGAGGGTTTGAATTCCAATCTTATTAACGAAAATATTAAATTTTTATCATGTGTGCTACCCCACGAACAGAACACACGCTCCAGACTAGGCCTGTCGATTACTTCCAAGACATCTCGAACTTAGAATCACAATTTCGGAGCAAACCTACACAGCTCTAAGTGGCTGTAAATTAAAAAAAAAGCCGTACCTCAAAATAATGGTGTAAGATACTTACAAATGTAATACAGTGAACTGCATTAAACCTTGTCACGGACTTTCGACCAGTAAAATGAAAGAGTCGCCGCTTAGAGTCCCATAGGCACACTGTAAGCCTGTTCAAGTCCTTACGCATAGAGGCGACGGCACACTTGATACGCGTGGCACTGTCGTTCTTATCACTCTCGTGCTTCTTCTGCCACAAATTAGAAAAAAAAAATTGCTCCGGGTAGGCAGGCCCCTTAATGTTTCATTTTGGAGTACCAAAAGTACACCAATGCGTGATTGAACCATCACTAAACATGTCACACCCTGAGACCCTCTCAACGAGTTTTAAACATTGAACACTCAAGTTAATGTATTCCATGTGGCCAGCTCTGTAATTTTAGCCACTTAAAAATCTTGAATTTTGATCCTCGTGATGAATTTTTGCTTATTTTGTGAAAAAAAATTTGGTAAAACTTTTTAATCTGAATGTGCTTGGCCAGTTACAGCTTGTATGTAATGTATTCTAGATCAAAATCGATTCATATGTTACCATTTTAGGGTAGCATAACCTGAATCATTATTGACTTTAGTTCTGAATGTCACATAAATTCAATACATTAGCGAACTGTGGTGNTTTAGCGAACTGTGGCGGCAAGCAGTACTTCAGTCTATAAGATTGTAACGCGAAATGGTAGGATTTATGCTCATTAAACTTGATTCTGCCTAAATATAGAAATATTTTACTTAAATATAAATCTCGTATAGATGCGGACCCTACGTATGTTATACACATGAACACAGCACTGTGGTTCAAAATATTTCACTTTATATTGTTTCACAAAAAATAAAGGCCTAAACGTTCAGAAACGAAGGAAGAGAGAGACTGGAGTGATGCCGCAGTTTTGAAGACTATATCGTCTCTTTACAACTACATAACTAGAAAACTTGATTATATTAAGGCTGATTCTACAGAAGCAAACGCCGTTCCTGCGACTTTTGACACACGTGGCAGAGATAGGCTACCACTTTCAGGTTCATTGGAGCAAAGTAACAGAAGGTGCTGGAAAGAAGGTTTAAAAATATTGCTTTTTAATTTCCTAAGAAGGCTGTGAGTGATCCTTACGTCATTTAAACAATTAAAATCCAATAATTTTGTAAAGACAAAAGAGACTTATCATCCAATAAGGGGACAAAAGATGAAAATGTTAACGTAGCCAAACAAACAGCTACAATTTTTTGGATGATCCGGAGAAAGGTTTTAAAAAAATTAAAAGCTTCAAAATACACAATAAATGTTTATTCCAAACATTGCCCTGCTACGAAGAAGCGCATGTAATACATCGCTGAAAAGGTCGTTCATTTCATACGACCGCCATGACAAATAGAATAGCAACGAAAGAGTTATTGCCTACCACGGCTAAAGTAAAAAAGNTTCATTTCATACGACCGCCATGACAAATAGAATAGCAACGAAAGAGTTATTGCCTACCACGGCTAAAGTAAAAAAGAAAACAAATGGAATTTTAAAGGTTTTCCAATGAATAATGGCAGGACGCTTCCCTGACCAGTTGTGATTTNAAAAAAGAAAACAAATGGAATTTTAAAGGTTTTCCAATGAATAATGGCAGGACGCTTCCCTGACCAGTTGTGATTTTTGCATGTGCGGATACAGAATGCGTCCATTTAAATCGCTTGCGTTACCGATATATCCCAGCAATTGATATTAATGAAATTATATCTCCAACGCCAATAGAGAAATCCGTAACTATTGCGGCAAATTAATAATTAACTTTGCGACAATAAATAACTAAACAATAAGAAATATGTATTGTTCATATAATAACCCCTTTTCATTTAAATATTCAACTTGTTCGATTAAGTCGTCCTAGGGTAACATAAATCTTATTAATTGCTAGCTGTGTCCATCGCTCCACTCGCGTGAACTACAGAATTATTGTTTAGGTTTTTTTTAAATAAAGTCCATGCTTTTTATGCTTTTCCCTGACAATGTCTGCACTTGCTATTCAATTTCAATGAGTGAAAGGTGAAAAACTTCATCTTTGAATGTCTCTTCCGAGGTTATAGTAACAAAAGTATAGGGAGAAATAACGGTATTTGTTAGTAGACAGACACTGATCATAATCACAGAACAGAGAACTAANTAACAAAAGTATAGGGAGAAATAACGGTATTTGTTAGTAGACAGACACTGATCATAATCACAGAACAGAGAACTAGCGATGTAATTTTTTGGTGCTAGAATCGCTCTTTTACTCTCTTTGTAGATCTGGGTATACGCTAGCAATCAGTTCCGTATCACTCTTGTTATGAGCCTTGGTGGCTCATAACCCTCTTAGGAAAGGTTAAGTTTAAGGAAAACAGGATAAGCTCACATAATTAAAATAATTGTTTGAAATGATTAATAAAGACTTTACTTGATCTTAAGTTAGAAGAGTATACAATGATATTCAATTAAATTTAAGTCCAACGAAAGTGGTAGGGAAGGACTTATGGAAGACTATTAGTTAAGAAGGAGGAACATGTATAAAGGAAGGGAACTCACCCCAGCCTCGCTCCCGTGCTTTGGAGGCGGGCTGTTTCGGTTTTTGTGTTACTTCCCTGAAATACTCTTGGATCAGCATCTTCGCTGTTGCCGGGCGTCTTGTGTGAGTGCCGCGTCGACTTGCTGCAATCATTCTTAATCTGATGTTTTGATACTCAAGCAGTTTTGTGGCTTCTTCGCGCCATTATTCTGTCGTATCTGCAATCGTTCTGGCTTGGCGTTAGCGAACTCTGTGGCGCCTTCTCTTAGGTTTTGCTTGGTTAGGAAGTTTGAACGGGACCAATCATAACACTCTGCACCAAATTACTAAAATCCCCCATTAGTGACACACAGCCCTCGGCATCTGTTTCTAACCACCCATCTCCAATTTTTAATAGTGTATCAGCATGGCGTCCCTTATCAACGTCATTGTAGAAATGCACTCTCATATTGTTCATTAAGCTGAATTTCTTGGCATTTGCCCATAAGCTTGACGTCTTGAGACAGGCTTTAATTTCATCTGCAGGTGTGCCCCTCTGAATCACTGGTAGAATTTGGCGGAAGTCGCCAGCCGGTAATACAACCAATCCTCCCACAATATCTGTATTGTTTCGTATATCCTGTAGAGTTCGGTTTAGGGCCTCTATCATTTTTTTGTGTGACATTGTGCTTTCGTCCCACGCTTACAACTTACATTGACGCAGCATTGTATCACGAGCGCTATTTTTACTAAAAAAATTTCCTGATGTAATAAGATATTTTTTTCGGGATAAAATGTAGCCTATATCACTTCCCGGCCCTCCAACTATTTATGTACAAAAAATCACTACGATTCGTTGTTTCGTTGCGACGTGAAAGAAGGATAAATAAACAAACACACTTTCGCATTTATAATATTAGTTAGGATTACTTACGATATACGTTTATTAATTTATTTATTTATTTTGAATAAGTTAACCAATGCACATAAAATTAAAGTAGAGATAAAAAATAAAATATTTTTCAACTACTTTCACATATAATTTATTACGTTTTACCATGGGACGTCTGGAAAATAGAATAAATAAATGCGGCATTTGTGACGGATGTTATTATTGCATAAAATTGGCCATAAGGGCCAGTTCCCACTAAGTTGATGATGTAATGGACATATTCTGCTTCTTAGAACATGTATTTTTTTAAAATGTAAAATTTAACTTTTTCGAAATACCTTTTATGTACAGTTATATTATAAAGAACAATAATTGGTATAAACACAGAATAATATTGATGATTTTAGCACTATTCTGTAGGACAGGATATTGGAAAGAAGTGCCTCTGCAGTTTAATGAATGCAGAATTGTTTAAGTAACAACAAATATTAAATGCCACCTGAACATTAAAAAAGAACGTACGTCTTTACAGTGTCGCGTGACAGTTTTGAGCATTATAGCACGCCTTTGGCTCACATCCCTCACCCCCTTACCCCACCCCCTTCAACCTTTAGCGCACTTTGCTGTCACCTTCGAATAGGCACGTGGCATGGAAAATCTCCAGACACGTGGAGCTGAAGCGGAGGCCTTCCCCCCCCCACACCCCCTTCATC
>NQII01002749.1:76107-120840 GCA_002778355.1 Clitarchus hookeri
ACCACAGCTGACAGCACTCGCCACGGAGTTAAGTATGCAAATCACAGTCACAGAAGCCCCCGCCATCACGAAGTAATTCGCCCAGTAAATTCGAGTAGACTAACTATAACAGTACCGCACCTCGAAAGTTTGATGTGGTGTATTTGTGAAAAAGCTATAAGATGCAATATACCAGTACTTCAAATTACAACAGTGATAATCTACCTAATTTACAAAACCCGCAACCCCCCCACGCACCTAATAGTCGGGGCCTGGGGGACATTAACTTTGACCGTATAAGCCGCCTTGTCTTTTACAGTGGGGCTACCTGCGTCAAGTTAATTTGGCGCACAACTGTGGGGCTTACAATACGTCAGTATCAACANGTAAGAGATTCTGCAATACATTTCGTTGAAGAAGCTGCCAGACGGGAGGGTTACTTTACAACTAACTTTGTTAAAGCATAAATTCAGGCATTCTGAATATTAATTATGTTTAATGAACGTTAAAAATTTTGATTTGGACCATTTGCAGTAAAAAAAAATGTGCCACGTTTTACTTGAAATTATATGCAACTGAAATCTATGGAGATTATACGGAGATATTATTATACCTCATTAGAAACACATTACTTAGTGATATAATTCTTCTTTTTATATTTCTAACGTAGCTGCACCTTATGCAATGTATGAATTCATTCTTTTTTATAGTAATGTTAAGTTTTCATCATAAACCTGCTCTTTATATTTAACTGGAATAAACATTTCTTTATAAGGTTATTAATTTCATTTTAGTATATGTATTAAAAAAAAATTATTTCACGCTTCCCGTAATATTAAAAGCGTAAATTTATCTGTGAGAATCTCTATGTAAACAGTAAAGGGTCCCCTCTGGCAGAATCACTCACTCTATCGCTGATACACTCATCAATGCAAAGTCCAAACCACCTGAAGCGAAAGCAAAAAAAACTTTAGGATTGCACCCCTTGAGATGTAGGTACCCTGTTGGAACGGGTTTTTTTTTTATCTGACTCCGTAAAGGGTAAAATGTGGTAACAATTTGTTTTCGGGAACTTCTAAGTAGCTCATTTATCTGATGATATATATTTGTGCTTTAAACTTCGAAAGGTTGCCTATACAAGCACGTAAAAATTTACGTAATGATTTTTTGAAATTTATATTTCGAAGAAAATGAAAACGGGTAAAATTTATTTTAGATAATTCCTAAATAGCCCATTTACCAAATATATTATCATTTTGGTATTTACTTGAAACATTATCTAATTATGTAAATGAATAAAAAGAGGTTTCACAGTTTTTCGAAATTCAACCTTTGAAAAAGTGAAAAAGGATAATTTTTTTTCAAGGAATCATTTATAGCTCATTAACCCAATAGTATATCATTATGCTCTTTACCTTACAATTCTACCTGCAAAGATGATTAAAAGAAAGTTTCAGGATTTTTTAAAATTCAATCCCTAAGGGGGTTAAATGAGAAAAATGTGTTTTCAAAGAATCCTTAATATCTCATACTACTATTGATATTTCATTATGTTATTTGTTTTAAAACGACACCTATATAAATAGCTAATAAAATTAGCTAAACTGAGTCAAAACAACGTGGTTTTTGCAGTTCTAGTAAATAAACTGCCGCTGAGTGTTGCGTTACGCAATACGGAGATAGCTATCAGACACTCTACAGTATAAATAGAGGTTTTTAGAATATAATTAAACCGCACCCATTAAACATAAAAAAAAACTACGACCATAAATTTTGCGGTCTACTTTTAGTGTTTATATGAAGACCAAATAAATACTGAATCGAATTACTTTCAAAGAAAACTGTTTAATGACGCTATTTTGATACAGTAAATAATAGTTTCCCAAAATAGATCATCATAAGAGCTAATCACTTCCTTTCGCATTTTCTGATATAATGAATTATAATTTCCTAAATTAGATTAAAATTTCAGGTAGTCATTTCCTTTCAGTTTTTCTGACGATAGTATATGTAAGAGAAACCAATTAATTTATTATTTCTTAAAAGATAGTCCTGCTTAAAGAAAAAAATTATTATTTTACGTATTCTATTAAAGTATCGTCACTGAGAAAGTAATGCGTTTATATTGAAAACTACATAATAGAAAATGTTTACTTGGCTTTACAAAATTTACACGTTCTATTAAATTTTAACAAAATGGCAAACAGCCTTCAGAAAAAAATTGTATGAATTAAAGATATGTTAGTTCACCATGCTAATTATTTTTACAAAAAACCACTTTGACATATAAACATTATGTTACTTGTTGACTAAAGCGAATTATATTTGCAATATTATAAAAATATTAATATAACGCTGTCTACAACAATGAATGTTGAAGATTTTGTTCTGTTTTGTTCTAATGTTCCCTCGTACACATTTTTAAAATCACAAACTAAGTGAATATTTTTAATTCAATTCAGGTACATATAAAGTGTACTGAGACACACTAACATCAATAAATATACATTTCGCACTTACGCCATACCAACGGACTCGGACGCAGAGCCACTTGCACCTGTGCGGAGCTAAATAAGCCACGGAAGTCGGCCTAAATTAAAATAAAAATCACGCCTGTAGGCAATGAGCTAAAAATATTGCAATGTTGCGTCTCATTTGAAGGCCTGTTTTTAACTAGATATTCCGCCAGTACCAAGTAATGTCTGTCATGGGAGTGAAGCCTTCTGACACCCGTGTGCCTGCCTATCTTGCTACATACTGTTCATGATAATATTATCATTTCCGAAAGCCCTGCTTAAGACCTATTTCTGTACATCTTATATATTCTTCCGCCCCATATCAATTTAACATTGCCATATGCCTGATAACTTTAATCATGCGTCGGTCATGTGAAAATGTAATATTTTTATATAAGTAAAAATTTTTTTTTTCAAATTTGCCAATATTAGCTCTTAAGTGCATTAAAAAAAAAGAAAGCAAAATAAATAAATTCAATATTCACAAATGTTTATTTAACAATTTTAATTCGACGCTAAGACAAGGGACTACGTTCCCTTCCGTCGTTACCAACACAACTGGGCGCATACCTGTCAGTGTACCCGTTGAAATATTCGCATGTTGATTTCAAAAGCTCGCACTTTATTGTGAACAGCCTTCAGGTTATGATGGTGATGATGATGATGATGATACGATAATGAAGCGTATACCTGCCAAGCATGAAATCGTACGCTCGAGAGCCAAAAACACAATGAAAACTGATTTATAAAATGCTATTTATGCTTGCATTTTAAGATTTAAAAAAATTTATTTGAGTATAAATGCATGAAATTCTTACCCGTCGGAATAGTTCAAAGACGCACCAGAGAAAAATTACAATAATGGTAACTCTTTATTGCGTAAATATATTTTGTTGATAGGTATGTNATTGCATAAATATATTTTGTTGATAGGTATGTGTTGGTTTAACTCACTTGTATAGAATTTATTTAGGTCATGGATATGTACTGTTTTCTGAGATATTTTTCTTAGATGGTGTTCGAAGTGAACAGCAAATATTTTTTTACAAATGCGTAGTATTTCGTATAGTGCGAAAAATTTAATTAACCGTTCTTTCTATTTGAAGAAACTTTGAAATGGTTTTGAGCAGGTAAGTTAAAAGCAATTCCAGCGAAACTGCTGAACGCCGCATTCACGAAGGCGCAAATATCTGATACCTAAAATTTGAGATCCCATCTTAATTTTCATCTAGGGAATAAGCCCTCGTTATAAGGTTGCGCCGCAATTTCGAATTACTTGGAAATAAGAAAGTAACCAGATCAGCTGCACCCCTGTTAATTACGTCGGTGACGTGACTGGTTATTGGACAATTAAGGGTTGGCTCCTTGGGAGTCGTTCATCTTCCACCCTTCAACGCTAGGCATGTCCCAATACAAACCCGTCTCCAATTACTAAAAAATAAAAGAAATTCACTTTCATAAAAATTTCCAATAACAAGCTATAGCAGCAGGTAGTCAAGGAGAAAATTGAACTCGAGCTCATTTAGTTATATCAGCAATAACAACCCATCGTCTTATCTGCAGAATATCAAAATCCAAGGAAAAATAACAACGTATAAAGTTATTTCATTAAACATTTATAAATATTCCAGCAAAATATAGTAACTGTATTCTATCAGCAACAAGATAGTAAAAAAACTTAGTTATCACTCCATCAAATTACTTAAAATTTTTATAATAAATATCCTATAAAAACTCAACCCTGTACTCTATAAAAAGTTAATTAAATTCTGATTACATTAGAAGAATTAATCATAAACACCATAAAAAATTATAATACTAAAATTACAAATAAAACATAAAAATCACCATGCCTTTAGTACTTTTAATAAAAGTAATTAAATAAGTTGTAAACAAAACATATGAATATAAATGACAATCAATAATTTCCTAACTAATATTATAAATGCGAGTGTGTGTGTTTGTTTCTTTGTCCTTCCTTCGCGTCGCAACGGAGCAACGGATCGACGTGATTTCTTGCACATGAATATTTTTGGAACTGAAAAGTGATATTGGCTACTTTTTATTGCAAGAAAATATCTCAAAAATTTACAAACGATAATAGTGAATCAGGTGGGAAAAAAGTTTGCCGCCAGCGCGCTCTCTTGCAATACGCTGTCTAAACCGTTAAAGATGGAACAATATCATGTAGTAAAGAATTGTGTAGAATAAAAAGACCAAATAAAACTCCGCGGTAGCATATATATTTCTATAACAGAGAAATACTAATAAGTGTTTTTACGATTTAATTCACCGGAACGTTGATTTTTATAATATGTATAGAGTATAGAAGATTAGCCAAAAGTAAAATTCTACTTTATTAAAAAAAAAAAACCTAAACAATAATTCTGTAGTCCACGTGAACGGAGCCGCGGGCATATATAGTGAATATATAAATCAAAGTGTTAAGGGAAAATCCATTTGATATTTTTAAGCAAAGCTCTGTCTGTAAACACTGAAAATGTCATAATCAAATAATATGGCGAAAAATACCTCTTCAAATTACGGAAAACTATGTGTTAAATTTTCATAGTTTTCTTACAGCTAAACAATGTTATGAAGTTCCAGGAAATTAGTTGGTTGACACACGGAGAGTACAAAAACAATGCGTAAATGATAATTATTGGAATAGTTAATTTACCACGTTATTCTTGTATATCTATGCTCTGAGCGATGAGCATAAATAGTGTAAAGTCAGATCAACCGCTATAAGCTGAACACAGTATTCCTTAACATTGGTACAAGCCAATAAATTGTATTACCTCTTATTTGCCACTTAGTCTCACGGAGAAACAATATATTACTTTTTCACGCAGTATAAAAGGGCAACCTAATGTTTACTTGCCTCCCCTCCCACCTAGGCGAACCGTGTTCGATTCCCGGCGGTGTCACATTCGGATTTTCGCTTGTGAGAATCGTGCCAGACGATTCCACTGGTGGGAGGGTTTTCTCGCTGTTGAGTGTCGCACAAACCTCTTCACTCACTCCTTACTCACTTGATGCGTTTTCCAATGAAAGCTTTTCACGAAATTTCCAATAATTATCAATACCACAAAAATTATTTTCTCTTTAGTATAACATTTTGTTTTCGTTGGACGCCAAAATGCAAAATTTAAAACATCATACTTCTAGGTTTCGTACCAGGATACCTTTCTACTGANCAAAATTTAATGCATCATACTTCTAGGTTTCGTACCACGATACTTTTCAATTGACTGTAAATAAGCTAATCAGTTGCACGTGGTTTTCCGAAAATATATGACTAATATTTCTGTATATAATTCGTAGGATTAAAGAAATGAATGTGTTTTGAAAACCGCAAACAGAAGTATTGCCTAAATACACCTGTATTAAACAAGAATATGTCGAAAAATTATCCCAATGCAAAATAGGGATTTTTTCCCTGCAGTTCAAGAAATGAAGACGGCTTTATAAAACTTTTTGCCGTTCTGTGACAGCATTCGGCAAGGAAGGGGAACTAGCGTGACACGCTATTTACTTTAACTCCACCAAGGTTTCAGCGTCGTTAATGTTATCCCTCTCGTTTACTTCATCGACAACTAATGGAATAACTAAACTTTTAATATAGGGACAGCAATCGCATTAGTTCATGGCACCATTTAAATGATTTTTATGTAGTTAACAATGGTAAGTTAGCTATATGTTGTGTTTCTGTCAGTGATTGCATCTGAAACTATGAATATAGTTCCTACAACAGAGTTCACTTCCCGTACTAAGGAACAAATAGTTCCGTCTGCAGAACAACTTCAGCAATTTCGAATTTTTTTCACAACAAATTGAACAGTAATAAATTAACATAACGTTATGTTGCTGGTAAGAAACTTTGATTGCTGCTACCATGAAAGCAGATTACCGAACTGTTCTCTGCCACTTCTCCGCTGAGTGTTTTCAGTGTGATGAAAATGGAACCAGAAGACTTGATGTTACAATAAGTTGCGCGTTACCTTGTCATAAATGCATAGTCATTACATTATTATAAATTTCTGTAGATATACGGAAACGATTACGGAAATGTGGAGTTAATTTGCTGGGAGGCACTCCAAAATGACGAATAACGGAAACGAGCTCCAGAAGTATAAAATGCGGAAGCTCTCCGTATTCTAATGACTTCGATTGTGAGACACGAACAATGCCGATGATGCCTGGAGCTTATAAGATCCTATCTTCACAATACTACTTCGTGTAAAATAGTAGTAGGTGAGTGGCGAACCACTCATGGAGTGCCAATTCGTTGATTCTCGTTCAAACTCCGCTACAGGGGTAAACGTTCAGTATACATGGTGAAACGCGCACATAACGGAAATAAAACTATATTTTAGAAACCTCATTCTATAAACCACAAATAAAACAAAATAGCAAGCGCTCTAACGTGAGTTGAAACTACGAGAGTCGCATTCGTCACTTTCGGGTAAAATACGTATTACGAAATGCTTAGTGTGTAGTTATGCTAGCTGAGTGGTTGGCTCTGCCCTCACAGCTCAGGGGTAGAGTGGCCGACTTGCGGTCGGAGGGTCGGCAGTTGCGCCCCGGCTCATCCGCGCCAGATTTACAGTTCGCATGTCGCGCACATGTGTAAGTACTTCGAATTTGTCATCAAGTCGGTCTAACTTCAGCTCGTCAAACATCACACACGCTTTGCCTAACGGCAAATGTAATTGTCAATGTGTCAATACAGTAAACTTTTGAAAGAAAAAAAAAGCTCGAGTTATTGAGTGTTATTTTTCGATTCGCGGTTCAAGACCTAATACAAAACAAAATATTGATTTTTTTTTATTTTGTTGTTATACACAGTGAAATACATAATGTAAATAAAACTCCTTTTCTTACTACTGTACATGAATAGAAACTGTAAGAAAGGTACATGCATCAGTCTACATGAATTCCATAATTTATGTGAAATTTACGGAGAATACGTTGTAGAAGAAACTAAGAGTCCGTAATTTCAAGCAGATGTCTGGGTATATTGTAACTGATACATTCCGTAACTCTACGGACCTCTTTCTAACAGAGTACTTGTGAACGTTCCAGGCTGGATCTTGCATTGAAAAAGGCTATTTTTTTGTTCCAAGCCTTAAATACTATCAAAATATGGTCCTGGAAATTTTTCGGGGATTTATATTTCCAACGTAATTATTATCAAGTATTTTATGTATTATGCTTTGTTCATGTTTCATGTGCAAAAAGGAATGAGAACAATATAATTCATTTATTGAAAATATCCCTAATACGTTCAATTTCGAACAAGTTTACGTCACTGTGTGCAAATTCACATACCTACATAATCAGTAAATAAAATTAATTCATAATATATGGTTCCACTTTAGTACAACAAAGAAAATATGGCCTAAATATTTTATTGCTTGTATTATAAATAGTGTAAATTTTCTTTTCTAGTAAACTCCAAATCAGTTATGTAGTAAATAACAAATTACCACAGTAATTTTTTTGGTAAGGTTTATTGTCACAACAATTAATTCGTATACCATAATAATTTTGTTAGGTTTTCACCTTGTTTTTGTCGCTGTTTATAGCGTAACTGTTACGTTTATTTCTGAAAATGCATATCCTGCCACCAAGCGTAAGAATTAGTACCTAGTGACAAGTATTCCTCCGTCACTCAAGCGACACGTGAAGTGAAGATGTCAGTATTTTAAATATGTTACAATTTGTCAAATCCAACTCGAAAATTGAACTGAAATAAAATTAGTGCTGTGGTCAACCATTTTTTTAAAGTGCTCTTTTAATACGACGTTGAAATATGAAACTATTTTATCAGTTCGGTGCTAACGTTAGTGCAAATACTCCATGCTGTTTTGAGCTTAAAGTATAATTAATTTTGGGCAAGGATTCTCTGAAAGGTTGATTTCAAAATTGCTCAATTGCCCGCGATCGAGCTACAGGCAGAGAAAGTGATTTGTTCTTTATTTCTCCTGCACTGGCCACAGTTCCGAGAGGACGCGAACTAGTGAGTAATATTAATGAAATAAGGTCTCAGTCATTTCCCGGTCCGTTGTTTGCCGTCCTTTCAACCTCCTAATGGAAAAGGAAGAAGGAGGAAGGAGGAGAAAGTATTGTGTAACGAGCAGAGAAGGGCCGGTCCAGCACTTGAAAGACGTCTATCTCGTTTGGACAGGCCTCAGTTTCAGCTGATGTCTGGCGACGGGACAGCTGAGGCAGTGAAGACAGGCGCGCTGAAGTCAAAGTCGGGAGTCACACAAGCAGACACGCTCATTCAACTCCTTTTCAATCCCTTCCTCATTTCATGATCTTGCAGGAAGTTTGCTTTGTGTGCGGTTCATTTCGCTGTTATTTGTTGCGACGCCGGATAAGTCTCGANCGTATTTGTTGCGACGCCGGATAAGTCTTGAGTCGACTTCGGTGACACTCAAGATAATAAAGAAAGCCCTTAAAGATATCTAAAACCGAGTAATACGCAAAGCTAAATCTCAGTTGAAATGTATCGTAAACCTTTTATAAAAATATTCATTATTTTTACGTGCTGGCGTTAACGTTTAGACAGTCGCCACTACGTGAATTTTTACAGGGACGCTAAATGACATTACCATCTAAAAAAAACATTTTGTCGCTTCCTACAGCTAACACGCATTCTTGTTTGTAGTAAATTTAGAATATACGTGCGAAACTAGTTATTTGGTGTTTTTAGAGCAGGTACAAATTTTGTAAAAAAAATTTTTACTTCTAAAAAATGTTATGGTTCCACGAAGCTTAACCAATTTTTGCTATTAAAATTGCGTTTTGAATACGACACTTGAAGATTAGACAAATTGGCCTGAGTTGTTTCTTACGTGCTTTCGGTAAGAAAAATACTTTTTTATTTTAGAAAATTGTTATTATTCAAATTTAAGCTTTATTCGGTTATCTAGGAAGAAATTACCTTCATAGAAGCATAATCCAATATATACCTAGCGAGGCCTAGCATTGTAAAAATTGGGAATAGAATCAGTCTTATTACACACGAAGTGCATAATTCTACGAGAGAAGTTTTGAAATATCAAAATTAAATTGTAACATTTCTTTAAGCAGTCTCATCATTCCAATTTTTAGGATAAAAAAAATATTATGATCGAGATCCAGTGAAAATATTTCAGTATTCTAATAATTTTTATGTTTTGAATTTTGAGATTTTATCATCATAACGTAGTGTACTTGGCTAACCGTATTACTAGATACGAAATCTTAACTATAGGTTTTGAAATTTCTGTTACTCAATTAACGAAATTGTATTTTTTTATTTATATATTTTTTTGACAAACCATTACGTTTATGCTCTGAGAAGAGGAAAATCCTTTTAAGTAACTAATTATATTTTCACATCGGTATTGACATAACCACCGTAGCACACTTGCATTAGCCTGCAAAGATTATTCTATAACATGCTAATGAATAGTGTTTCCTTATTAGATCACCAAGCAAGCAATTGTGAGCATATAGTTACAAGGTTAAAATTAAAAATCTAATCCACTCTTCAGGTATGTTACGAAGACTGAAGATATTGATCGTAAATGAGCCTTGGCAGTGCCTGTGTCCATAAATACCAAGTTAAAACAGCATTAAAAAAAAAATTCAACCTAACAATTTTTGTAGTGAAAATTATCGAATTTGATGGTGTACACAGCTGTTAAAGTGGTAACACTAAAACATGTTGTGTTCACGAAAAGTTTTTTAGACGTGAATCACTACAAAACATTTCATGAGAGTTACAGTTAAAGAGCATTAGTTAAATTCCCAATACTCAGGGCAAGCTGGCGAGGATGACAATCTTGCAACGTTTTTATAACTGACAAAAAACAGTTTTCAGATCCCGTCCATTATTATTAGCTTTCTATAAGAGGAGTTTCGAAACATTTTTCTACGTTAACATATGTTTAAATAATAATAATTAACGCTAATAAAAATTAAAAAACCGTTAGTTAATGATAGGGAAACAAAATTGTAGACAAACTGTTTATAAACCAGTCAATTGTAAGAACATTTTTTTATGAATACGCATTAATTTGCGAAGAAACTATATTTTTATTAATGAGTGCAATATAAGTGGCGAAGTGGTAACTGAGCCAATTATTTTGTTCACATTTTCCACAGGGAAGTTTTATCATATCGCAAACCTTTTATATAGCGTATCTCTCTCGCCCCTCTCTCTCGTTCACTATCGCTACACTCTCATATTTCCCACTAGCTTCCCTCGCCGTGTCATGAGGTATGGAAATCGTTGTTAGAGAGAGTGATTTATTGCAGAACAATTTGGCTACCTAATAGGTTTCAATGTCTGTTCATGTGTTGGCAGATATTCCTTCGTTATTCACTGCCGTGTGAAGTTATCTGTCAATTCGACAGGACATGAGAATTCTGGAACTCTCATATCAGACATGTGTGAACTGTCTGCGAAAAGCTATGTGAATTTAATTCGACTGGCATTTTTTGAAAATATGCTGTACTTCTTTTTTGCCATATTAAGATTATGTAATAATTTATTATAATTATGTTGACATTGGGTGTATGTGGACCTATCAATTAAAACGTATAGTAAGTACCCTTGCCCGATTAAATGTCACGGACTGCATGTTCAAAAATTTCACACAGCAGTTTCAGAAATATTAATTGTCACGGTATGTAACGCAATTAAATCAGCAGCACGCCAAAGTTACGTACGAAATAAAATGCTCAGAAGACAAATCTTCGTAAACTTTGCGGATTTTATAAATAACAATTTTTTAATTAATTGTGTGGAAAAATCATAAATGTAACGGCCCATTATTGTGTCAATAATAATAATATAGTGTATATATCTCAGTGTCACGTGAAGCTCTGAAATACAAACTGCCAACGTCGAAGAGCGGAACATTAATTACAATATACTTATAAGATTATATTTTATAAACTCACGACTATCGAAACATTTAACAAAGGGAGTTCTTTTTTATAATGTGAATACTCTTTTTAAAAGTATGTTATTCTTATAAATTAACACATTGTATTCATTATTACTATTTCCTTTAAGTTGAAGAAAAGTATTATTTAGATGTCATAAATTTAAATTTCGGTAAGAGGAGATAATTAAAATGTTTTTTTGGCATACCTGGTGGTTGTTAATCATAAAGTTATATTCCATGTATCAAATGTTTTTTTTACTCTGTGAACGTAGAATGAAAATAACTATTTTTATTTAAAACACACAAATACAAATATTTGGCATTTATATAAAATAAATGTCAAAATATTTTATTTTAAGGCGGAATATTGAGAAAGCTTCATTGCATAACATAGTACGTCGGTTCTCCCATGTTACTAAAATTATTACAGTACGTACAAAAAAAATATCTTTATTTTTCGTGCCTTTAACACTTTACTCTGGGGTAAGTGATCTACACGGGCATATTTCCGGTAATTAGAATATTTGTAATCAGTGAGCGGGACATTGGTGATTTCTGCATGTTTATGGGCATTTTTGAAATGTAGCGGTCAGTTTAGCTGTACCTTGTACTTTATAGTAGAATAATGGGCTTCCAAGAAACGAATATGTAAGTGTTAAATTTTTAACATATATTGTAATTCACTCTTGGTCACATAGCATTCCGTCCCAGCTTTAGGAATCAGGTTTTTGATATAATGAAAATAAGATTGAAGAAAATGTGTTCGTTATATGAGAGGGGTGTATGAGAGTGATTTCAATGTGGCCAAGTGGCGAATAGGATTTTAGTTCGGTTGTAGGACATTGTACTGCAACGAATTTCGAAATACCAGTGCGTATTTAAAAGTACAGGTAAGGTGTCTTTGGTATGCATTGTGACGAGGTGCCTATGCTTTTTACCTTTCCTTCTATAGTTGAGTGCTACGACTTAAAACACGGAAATATTTGCTCAGCCCAACCCAGCATTGAAAATGTTCAGCTGTCTACCAACTCAAGAGGCTTGGTTTGAAGAAGAACCTATCCCACATCTGCAGCAATGTATTCTACCTCCCACCAATGCGAACCGGGTTCAATCCGTCACTCAGGAATTTCGCATTTGGGAATCGTGCCGGACGATGTCGCTGGTCGGTGGGTTTTCTCGCGGATCTCCCAGTTCCCCCGCGCTTGCATTCCGGTGCTGCTCCATACTCCCCTCAGTCACCCTCATCGGCTCTCAAAACCTCGCTGTTAGGAGCCACCCAAAACTCATCATACTCTCTCACTCATTCTACCTCAGTAGTACAGGCCCTTCTTCCACCAAGAAGGGAGGCAGTGGGTTTTATTGCGGTGCCTTGAGGCCTACCCAATACAGTTAACTCATGCATGTACACATTATATGGTGTAAGTTATCACATTTTGCTATAAATCCCATTGTTATGGATGTGTGGGATAGGTCCTTCTTCCATCAAACCCTTTAATTGGTATATTCTATGTTTCAATGATTGTAAGAATAATACTGATCTTGAGGTTTCAAATATTAATATATATTTTAATTATACTGGATATATTTATCTACAATGTCATACATAATTTTAGGCGGCCCTTTTAAGTGAAGTTGTCAGGTAATGAAGAGTCTAAGCTCATAAACATTATTGTTAGTTACATATGTCTTGACTGAAACGTTTTCAAATTGAATTGCCCAATTTTTATTTTTTAAAAACATTTATATTTGGGCTGAATTAGATAGTGGGAAATAAACATACGGTGAAGAAAATTAAATCACTACATGGGTTTAGAAACTTAAAAAAATTAATTTACCTATCGTTTGATTATAAAGTTACAGCAGCTCACAAAAAGAAACTCCTCACATAATCAAAGAAAATCATTTACTATAAAATAACCAGGAATTTTTAATTACCACTCGTGCAGTCTTTCTGACTTCTAATAGTTTAAGAAATTTAACGCGCAAGAAATTCTCAAAGTTAAGATAGACATAGGCTATTCATGGTAAAGTATGCACTTTCAAAAACTCTCACATTTGGAATAATAATCAATATATATATTTTATTTAAGCATTAGACGTTAACTGCTGAGTGGAGTGGAATATACATTCTGTGTTTATTACTTACACAGCAATATTAACTTTAAGTGGTGGTTAAAGAATAAAGACCGGTTGAAAGGAAACAGCAACTAGAACCTGAAAAGTGTACATTTTACCGTGAACAGCCTATGAGAGTGTGTAAACACTGGGGCGTGCGGGAAGCTTCTTGAAATATTTGCAACAACGAATACTACATGAAGACTTTAATTAATCGTCGTGGGATATATATCTGTGCACCTGGCGAGGATTGCAGCAGAGCATGTTTTGCATAACGCGGGGAGCGAGAAAGCCCCACACAGCCACCACAGGAGCATACAAAATTTCGTCACGTATATTCAACTTCTTTCTCGCAAGCTTCCAACTCCGCACTTCCCGCGGTCGTCGGCCAGTTGTTCCGCACAGTTCTCCTGCATGCAAATGCGACGTGAGTATCGTGTTGCCAGTATAGGCCCGAGTGTGTCTGGAAAAGGCACATACGACCTTTTGCAGAGGCGCGTATTCGGAGGGGGTGAACCGCAAATTTGTTCAGAAATGTACCCAATTATCGAGTACCACTGACCGACGGGGGCAGAAGTTAATTAATAAATTTGAACTTAATCGATTAGCGAACCTGTTTTCGTCCACCATACAAAACGTTTGATGTGGTTGTGTTACGCGAAGCTCAAACAAGAAGTTTCAAAATAACTCGCAGCATTTTTTCTTATAAACATGGCATGAATACCCAACTATGTATCTATGAAGCATATTACTTTTTTCCTTAAATAATTATTTTGTATCTTGGCTTTTGATTCGGGATTAGTTTCAAAAACCTCTGAAGCAGAAGAAATCCTGGTGACTTAGAATTGATGATCAAATAATTGTAAAAAAATGAAGTGAGTTTTAAGGAATTATTGACAACGTAGAGTTTTAATTGTTACTTTCAGTTAAAATCAATATTCATGGCTACAATAAACCGGATTAAAATTTAGAAATTTTCTGTATTTTGTTTTCTTGTTAGCATTAACTACTCAGTAATTTTGAATTAAATATGCATCTTATATTAGAGGTATGGCAGATATGTAAACTTGAAACCTTAGGAATGTTTATATTTTTGAAAAACAATTGTAGATATATCTGGTAACCAACCTTAATTCTAAATCTCCTCAATGCACTGCATATATTATTTTAATTCAATTAAAATTATTAATACCTCTGAATTCTCTTAGATAATAAGTAATAAATTAGCACTTAAACTGTTGATGTTGTCGGAGTTACTGCTTCTGTATCAGGGGAAAGGTCCATCAATGGACCAGCCTACCATTGGACCACTTCAATATCTCAGGGACCATGCGCAGCGCATGCGCGCGGGACCCAGTGAAAAAACAGCGACCGAAAAAATATTATATAATAATTCAACAAATGAAAAATTTTTACAAAGAATATTTGCACTGAAAAATAATAAAATTAATTAGAAAAATTAAGCAATGTCATATTTTGCAAACCAAACAGTTAACTCCTCATTTCCTAAGTGATTTCTCAAATAACCATTCACTACTGAACTTAATCACAATGAACAGAATATCAACAAACACTTAGGATTTCACAATTTTCTGGGAAGATTTTTACAATACTTAAAATTAAAGTAATTCATGCGGTATTCCATTGTTAATAACATGGTCATAAATAAACATTATTGATAACAAAAATAATTTAAGTCCTAGACAATTCACACAATGTTTCTGGAACTTCGCTGGAACTTTTGTGCAATATAGGATACAGTATATCACCACCACTATTTAACATTCCCTAAAAATTTTAAGCAATACTCATTATTTGTGAACTACCTCATGAGATTAGACACACAAAGATGATCCACACTTTCCCTGTGTATATTCAGAACAGAAACAATGTTCAGCCTAACTTGGTTCATTGTTGCACTGAGGTAGTTTTTTAAACGCCGTTTTGCAGATAAACTACGCTCTGCTGTTAAATATGATGCAGGGACCACAAGAAACAGCATCAACAGATTTTTAACGTTGTAGATAAGAGTACAATTAATATATTTTTGCAATTATCTAAATGCTGTAGCTTTTTCCACAGTTTTACATCCGCAGAATATGTCTTCCAAGGACGACAGGTTGACTTTCAGTTTCTCTGCATTTATACCATAATTTTCTAGCCACTGTTCTAAGTTCTCACCTGCATCTCACTCATGGGGATTTCTGAGAAGGGAATTTTACAAGTTGAGAGTAGAGCTCGACCCCATCCTAGTCAAATCTCTCACATATTTCACTCATAACTATATACAAAATATCAAACAAATCATTCTTCAGAAGCTCTTGAGGTGTAGTGAAAGTGTGAGTTTAGATACACAAGTGCTATCGAAACTCGTTCCTACGTAATGCGTATCAAATGCGTGGTTCTACTGGAGGTAGAATGTCATAATAAGCCAAAGCATGTTCCATTTATTTCCAAAGTGTTGAAAAAGTACTATGAGTTTGTAATTTTCTCCTAGGTTTTGAGTGTCATAGAGATAGTACATTTATCTCCAGTTACTGAACACGTTGACCTCTGCAAATCTTTGCTGAGATCTTCACTAATGGAAAACATGTCGAGTAAAGCTATTAGCATGAAGTTAACAGAATCCTTTCCTAACTGATCATGTAGGCCTCTTGCCTTGGCCCAAATATTTATCTTGTGTTCGTCGTCATAAATTTCAACAACTTTTCGAGATTCTGAAAGTTCTTGTAGGAGTTCCAACACAGACTCATAACTATTTGAAAGTCCATTTATTGCTCTCACACACGCAGTGCTTCTTGTAGGAAACAGCATTGTCCGCCCCACGCCGGTTTCTTTTGTTTCCTGAAGGTCTTCTAAAAGAACTGTTCTCTTAGGTGATGCATCTACGACTACACCAACATCATTCGTCCACTGCATGGCTTCTCTTGCTGCTGGAATGCATTTTGTTACATCTTTTAAAACCAGCTGAAGGGAGTGGGCAGCACAGTGAACATGCAAAGTTAGGCGTTTAATATCTCGTGTTCTGGCTTGCACTCCGTTGAATTCGCCCTTCATTTTCAAGCCGCCATCATAACACTGCTCTCGCAGCAATTCAATGGGAAGATTTACGCGTTTCAATGTATCCAGAATGATCTGTGGCATTGGTACCTGTTGTATCCTTTGTAGAATACAACTATTAATTACTCTTCTGCCACAAGATCATCTTTTTTTAACGATGCGAAGGTTAACAGAATATTGCTAAACATTTCTTATGTCACAGCTGTCATCAATTACTACTCTGAAAATTCCAGCATCTCTCACTCTGTCTCCAATGTCTCTCATAACATTATGAGCCATTATATTGAGCATTACATTTTGGAGATCACCAGAACGAAATTTTACCGGTTTCTTAGCCATCTTTGCAACTAGGGGACATCCTCAGTTCGACAGTGCCAAATCTGCATAAGGGTGACATCATCAGCAGTTTTTCCTTTCACTGCAAGCCCTTGCCTTGCAAGGTTCTTCAAAGTCGACCAAGTCTTTTTAAAGAAATCCTATCTTCTTCCTGTCGTTTTTTCAGTGATACAGAACGCTGTGCTGTAAAAGGTTGCTTTGTACTGTTTCCTAAAGCACTGATAGCCACCGTTTGATGATGGGAACGTTCATGGTCCTCGAATTTTATTTTTACCTGCTTTCTTCCATCTATTAAATCCATCACTAACGAACGCAGGCTCCATTTTTATGCAGGCAGATACTAAACCTTTCTTTCGAGCTGTCATACAATGGAAGCAGAAAACAGCCATAAGGCTTACATGAAAACGAAGCCAAGGGTAGTCATTGAACCACCTTTGTACGAAATTATGATTTCTCCTTTCTGTAACAAATTACGGTACAATAGATGGATCGTTTGGTGTAACTGGAATCAATCCAGTTTCTTATGCAGAGTCCGAGTCTACTGCCTGAGAACAAGTCTGAATGTTCTCAGATAATATTAAGCTGTTCACAAATTCATGATCAGATGAGGATACTCCTTTTATTTTTTCAGTATCGGTGCATCTACTGATGAAGGGGATTACCTCCGTTTCTTCATAGTCTTACTAGTCCCATTAAAATTACACTCTGCTATTCTTGTTTTATTCTGTTTTAAAGCATTTTCACTTCGCTGAGATGGGGGACACACTATTTAATAAATATAAAAAAGGGTATTTAGTAAAAAAAATAGTGAAATAGGCGTATTCCTAAATTAATAATATAAGAAATATTTATAGCTTTATATATTTGAAAACAGGACATAGATATGTGGCATTTTAGGGAAAAGTGACTCTTCTAACAAAATTATGTAAGTCGTAAACAGATTAATAAATGTTTTTCTTTATTGTGTCTCACCCTTAGATTGCAGCATGGAGTTAAATGAACCTTTGTCATTTATTTTGAATACATAGTTACTGCAGATAGCGCTGTCCTTGTATCGGCATGGGCTGTTGCCAATACCCTACAATTTCAAAATTTGGTATTCGGCATACATTATTTGTCTATTGTACAGCATCAGAAAAGACACATTACACAACAAAAAACAATTCTGAGCAGCAGAAAAAATCAAAAGACTGAGATTTAGCACTTGTTATTTTTTATGTATTCTAACACATATCCCAGCATAACTCATAATTCAACAGTATACCAACCGGAATATTTATCCCGGAAAATTCATATTCCTGGATGCCAATTAAAATGGGAGAAATTGGAAACTCTTCACAGTTTTCTAACACAAGGTGCGTAATTTAACAAACTTACATTCTGAAAAGTTGCTCAGTAAGGAAATTCGTTGTAGTGAAAGATAGATCGCGGACAACAACAGGTAAGATGGAATATTCAGAATAAACTATTTTTTTTTAAGAAAAACTTAGGTGATAATTTCAAATTTTAATTTTTTATAGCAAAAATAAACAGTTTTGTCTCGCCAGCATACTCTGTGCCTTCTAAACATGTATACGGCATGCCTACAATTGCTATCCTAAACAGAAGTAGACTTTATCTTTGTTGAGTTAAGATAGCCGTAAAAGTGACGTTAATAGATAATGACCCTCTTACGACTTTCCTTCCCGACGTATTTCTGATTCAGCCCAGATAACAAGTTTGTACCTCGGTCCCAGTCTGTTCGTCACTAACTAAACGGAACACATTGTCGTTGAAATTTCAGTTGAGGAATGTTTATCATATGTTGGATTACATATTATTCTCTTCGTTTACGTTTCCTTTAGCAGAAACTCGAACTCTTCAAAGTGAATCTCACCAATAAAACTATTAGCTACTGTTAGTGTTTCAGCTCTCCGACGCTGAAGGAATGAAGAAGAGAGCGGTAAGTGTCGCCCCGCCCCTTCCTGTTTCAAACGTAGAAGGCGATAACAGAGATAGATAAAGGCTATTCATGGTAAAGTGAGCACTTTTGAGGTCCTATTTCCTTTTCCTTTCACCCAATTCTTGTCTTTTAACCACATTTTTATATAAATATTGCCATGTAATTAATAAACACTCTGCGTATATTACACAGCAATCGGAAGTAAATGTCTAAGGCTAAAATAAAATATATTATATTTACTATTATTCCAAATGAGAGGGCTTTCATAAGTGGTCTCTTAACCGTGAGTAGCTCATAAGGACCTTTAAACATACACTCTTCAGAGGGAAAAAAACATGTATTCGCCATTTTTAAGTGGTTGCAGCAAGTCTTCCTCTTACCCAGAGTCCTCGCATGTAGAAACACAGCTTTCAACTTCTGAACTTTTGTTATCGCTGTCATTCTCACCTTCACTATTACTTCTGTTGCTCATACAATGATGGTTATTTCATGCACTGTGCCCGGAAGAATGCAATCTTTTATCCAGTACTGTTGTTCTATTTTTCTTCACCTTTTCAGTGCCCTTCAGAGTATTGAATTGTGACTGATAAAATTGCTGATTATGTTAAGTTCTGTAAGAATTTCAGTTGATCTAATTCACCAGTCATGTTTCTTTCTCTAACTTATATCTTAATTTTCGACCGTGCCAACTCAATCGCATTCAGATTGCGCATGTATGGCGGTATTCTTAGAACCGTGTAACAGTGGCCTGCTAATTCTGCATCTAGGTTAAATGATTTATGTCTTAATATTTTCATTTCAACAAGTTATTAAATTCGAATTTGTGCGTAGATTAATTACAAGGTACGCCTTTCTTCTGTAGCCATTATATCATATCGCTATTCATGTAATATTTTTTTGGCGGTTTATATACTTGAATGGAATGGGACGGTACAGTACGATGCATTATTCATTGCGGAAACGAATTGTTCTGGCATATTTGGAAGTACTTTTTGAAGTATCCATTTTTCAAAATAAACATGGTTCATTGACCGTAATAGCCACCGTTAACAAATCCGGCAGATTACACATCTGCGCATTGAGAACAAACCCATTCCTGCTCCCTGCATGTACGAAGTCTTTTTTTACCCGAACCACTAATGACATGTACACCAAAATCGTTGTGTTTCAAACATTTTGAAAAAGTTTAGTTGCTATCAATCAATATTTCGCCAAATAAACCTATTGGGTGCTGAATTTCATGGAAGTGTCTTATTTTAACAAAATAGTCATGGCACCATGTCACAATAGCTGCTCTCTCTCTCTACACGTATTTTACAAAAAACGTGACACTTTCTCAGCTTAAAACCCATGAATTATAATAGCCTATTAAGTAATTTTATTCCCCGTGGAAAATTAATTTTATATTCTGCGACTGGTAATAAATCCGTGGTTGTTGGCAATTTTGTTTCGCATACACGGAAATTATGAATATGGTGTCTAATTAGACATAGTAAAAGTTTTCAACAGAAACTACAGTGCGCTGTGTTATACTTCCTCTCTTCTTTCTTGGAGTGAATAACTCTTCGTTTGGATCTGATTCAATAGGTCTTTTGTTGTCTTTATGTGTTTACTTTATGGTTGTTCCACTGAAACAAGTATAAAATGCTGTGCTGCGGGTAGCCTGTTTTGCAAAAAAAAAAAAAAAAAAAAAAAAAGGCTTGTTATTTTCTCCATTATATTTGTCGATAACAAAACTTATTTCCTCGCAATCTTTACTATGAATTACTCTGTTCTTTGGTGACGACGTTCTATATTCCTGACTGTTTTGAAACTTCGAAAATAGGAGAATAATTACAAAAGACTTCTGTACTGTAAACTGTGGTTGAAAGCCCACTACGCAGTCGTGCGAACGATTCTTTCAGGACGGACACCACGCGATCTTTCAGGATGGACACTACGCGATCTTTCAGGACGGACACCACGCGATCTTTCAGGATGGACACTACGCGATCTTTCAGGACGGACACCACGCGATCTTTCAGGATGGTCACTACGCGATGCAGAGCCCATTAGCGGCGGGACACTTTCGCCGCGGCCGGACCCTCTTCTTCAAGGCCGAGCCTCTTAACTAACAACCCCACCTCCACCACGTCCAGGATTGGTGAGCTGAGTCGCGCACAGTATGTTTACAGGCTACCAGGAGAGGAGAGAGAGAGAGAGAGAGAGAGAGAGAAAGAGAGAGTAAGAGAGAGAAAGAGAGAGTAAGAGAGAGAGAAAAGTTGAAGATGAATGATTCCGAGTCATTTTTCAAAACTGAGGAACAGAAAAATGCAGGGAACGAAGCTTATGGCTGCCACCTCGTGGGAGGTGTATTTGTGCGACTAAGACGCATCTAGGGGCNAAGAGAGAGTAAGAGAGAGAGACAGAGAGAGTAAGAGAGAGAGAAAAGTTGAAGATGAATGATTCCGAGTCATTTTTCAAAACTGAGGAACAGAAAAATNAGAGAGAGTAAGAGAGAGAGAAAAGTTGAAGATGAATGATTCCGAGTCATTTTTCAAAACTGAGGAACAGAAAAATGCAGGGAACGAAGCTTATGGCTGCCACCTCGTGGGAGGTGTATTTGTGCGACTAAGACGCATCTAGGGGCGCGTACACAAAGGAAGCAGGTTCCCCGCTGGCAGGCTGCCTGCGCCGACCAGCCTCAGGAATTCCGTGCGTTCCCTTAAGTGAAGCCACGCACCATGAAAGCAGGCCGGGGCTTGTCGGCGCTGAGACGCTCGCGTCGACCAGCTTACAGGAATGCGTGGATAGTTCTTGCTCGCTGGGTGCCCGCGCAGGTTGTGCACTCACAAGAGCTGTGTGTTCATGTAAAACAATGGATAACGATGTTCTTATTAGTGCTGTTAAGGTCCAATTTGGGATAAGTGCGATAAAGGACATGCCAGTCGAAATGTTCTGCGTATGCACTGGAACGAGATCAGCCAAGAAATAAATTTGGACGGTAAGTCAGTGTGATAAATATATTTGAAAGTTCCTTTTGTAAGGTTTATCCACGCACGAAGAACTGGTACTGACCACAGACATAATTAAATTGGGTTTGTTTTGTCGATGATATATCTGAATGGTGGATGTCAGGATATGCAACAATGTTTTATAACATATACAGTTTTTGAATATCCAATTGCTAGCTTGTTTACACAAAGAAGTGATTGAAAGAACAAAATCTATACACATGTAATAAAACATACCTTTGCAGTTACAAAATTATATTGTCTAAAATTCTTTAATAATAAAGTACTGATATGTAAACGATACATTAAGTGTTTTAGAATATATACATCAAAAGGGGCTTTCAAGAAGTTGAAATTGTTTATAATTCATTTATTTATGTATGGCATGACCATTTATTACCATTAACACGTTAAAACATTAATTGTCACTCGTCATTGCAGCCCTGTTAGATGTCATGTACATGTACAGGTCAGCACTGTCCAATTTACTTATTGTACGCCAAAGGATTGTATGCAAATTATGTTGTAGAAATATCCGTGATAGTCTTCCAGTCTTCCAGTACCATGCCTCAGATAATGTCTTTCAGCAGGAACTGGTATATATCAACGAGGTGTCATTCAAAACCTTNTTTACCAACATGTGTGGGTCTTCCAGTACCATGCCTCAGATAATGTCTTTCAGCAGGAACTGGTATATATCAACGAGGTGTCATTCAAAACCTTCTTAGTCAAGAATGGTGTAATGCAAAATGCACATGCACTTAATTATATTATCTCCCACTGTAATGTCAGTTTTGATGTATTTAGATTGTAGTCACCATGTTGGATATAGGATGCCAAAAGTGCATTCTATATATATTTCCTGGCCCTAAGTAAACTTTTGTTAAAGCATTCCTGTTCAATTGTTTAATTATTGCTGCCATATGGTTTCAAAAGGAAAGGGAGAAGAACGTATGCACTGTCTCCAAGTAATACAAATGGAACCTTCATATTTGCTCCAGGGAGACATGCAGGTCCTAGAATCTCATGTTGGTCATTTCTCTGTAACTTGTGTAAGTACGATGCGTGAAATGTACCACCATCACTTTGTTTGCCGTACCCTCTAATGTCTACTGTTATCGATTTGTAGTTCGCGTCCTCTACATCTTGGAGAGCAACATAGGAGTACTTCTTTTAATTAAAAAAAAAATAAAACCAGAATTCCTTAAACGTGTTTTCCATCGATGACACCAAAAGTGTTGTAAAAGTTACAAATCGTGAAATAGTCCTCGGCAACCGTTTACAACAATTCCTTTGTTGATACTGGCATGAGTTCTGGTTGTAGAACATCCCATAGAACGGTAACGGTCTCTGCAATGATTCTCGACAGTAGACGCTCCCATTCGAAAATAAAACCAAAGAGACTTATACGAGACTCCAGTTGCCAAATACCCGTAACAAGAACTAACATCAGTAGATAAATGTAGCAGTTTGTTTGTATGTATTTAACAAGTACTCTAATAGGATTATTATTTCCTTTCTTACCAAAAATAAAGACAGAAAAAATATAAATAACTCAGGAATGAGTTAGCAGTACAGTTGGGAAAAATTCCACCTTCGCGATCAGGGGATGGTGGAGATTTGGAACCTATGTCGAAGTGGCCATATTGCCGGTCACAGCTCTTCCTGATAGACATTGTTAGAGCAAGACCTAGTTCAGGAAATTTATGGAAGAGTAAATCTGCCAATTCCATGGAGAGTAATGCGTCATCAACTTCGCCAATGGAATTAGAGGAAGCTTCGGTCCCTGCCTCTGAAACCGCAACGATCAACGAGAAAGGAGACAGTCTAGATATTGTTGAGCACGAGAAAGAAGACTGCGTGGAAACGGTTCACGATAGCAGTAGTGCCGCAAATGCCGTAACGCCACCAATTACCTCATCCACACCAGCAGGGAAAACGAAGCATGGACAATACAAAAAACTTTAATGAGTATACTAAACCCGGAAAACGAAAGCTACAATGCCTACAAGCAGAAGCAAGGTAACATGACGACGAAGATCTATTTTTTTTAGAGTATACTCCCTAACGTCAAAAAATACTGGACTCTCGTAAGTTGTCGTTCAGGAATAAAGGGTCACATAGACAATCAACTTGGTTGGCAACTTTGTTGTTAACTTCCAGTCTTGGAGAGGATATTGAATGTCTGTAGGCAGGTTAGTGGTTGATATTTCATGTTGAAGCATGGTTGAAGTTGAGTTCAAAAACTTTGGATATTTACTGGGTGGAGCCTGATGATGGAGACCCTTTTGAAGCATATGTGAGGAAGTTTACAACAAGGTTGTTAACATCAGTTGTGAGCTTGGAGTTGTTCTGCCATTTTTATTGTTACTATACGTTGCCGTTTGATTAGTTGTTATTTGTAATATGGCAAGTATTCCAAACATATACATTTGGGTGGATTTTTTTGACACTTTAAGAGAACTGCCTGAGCTGTGGAAAGTAAAATCGAAAATTTTCGAAGATCGCAACAAATAGAAAAATGGGTGGTCAAAACTTTTAGGTCTTTACAAAAAATTGAGCCAAATGCGAATATTGACAGTCTTGAGAAAATACTGACAAATATTAGATCTTGTGACCAAAGGGAATTGAAGAACGAAGAACATAGCAAAATGTCTGGAGCTGGAGTCTAAGAGGAGTACGTACCAAGCTTACTGTACTTCGAATCATTGGATTGCCTACGTGAACAGGAGGTTGAAATTCCTGGAATGACAACAATAGACCTTAAGCAGGATGAAGTCAAAGTAGATCAAGCAGAAGTAAGTAATGTTATTTCTCTCAATATTTTGTTTACAAGCTCAATACCACTCCAAATTACATACATTCATTCCTAAACACCTACTTATAATTGTTTGAGGAAGTCAGTGAAAAGGTGCCTGGCAGTCATACTTCGTACGCCTGCTCACAGAAAAGGAAAAAAAACGTGGGAGAGCATATGGCAGAGAGAAATGGCATTTTGAAGGAAGTACTGGGGCAACTCGCTAAGAAGGAAAAAAAAAAATGAGGATGAGGCAAGTGTTAATGCTGAAAGTTGGGCTACTTCATATAGGAAACTGTCCTCAACTCAACAAATTTACACCAAGAAGGCCATAGAAGTAATTCTAGTTTCGGGACAACTCAAATTACTTGCCCTCGACTCCGTCAATAGTTATTCCAATAATTATAACACCCCTTCTTCTCGTTCCTCAACTCCGCTCCCATTGTACCATTCTTATCTTCAGCCATCATTATACTCTACGCCTTTTCTCTAACAATCCCTTTTCTCCCCACAATATGAAAATGCCATTGTTATTCATGGACATGTCGAAGCAGGTATTTAAACCAATGTGCAACAGTTACTACTGAAGAGCCAGAAAAACTGGTATAGGCGTGCGTATGCAAATAACAGAGGTATGGAACCAAACAGAGTAACGCGATGCGGTCGCTAGCTGGATCGGTTACTGCTGCTACAATGGCAGGTTATCAAGAGTCAAGTGAGTTTGAACGTAGTTGTATAGTCGGCGCACGAGGGATGGACATAGCATCTCCGAGGTAGCGATAACATTTGGATGTTCACGTACGACCATTTCACGAGTGTCAACACACATTTCTGTAAAATGCATTAGTTACAAAATATGAAAAACCAGCGCTATTACATTAGATAACGACGCAACTTGATTGTGTGTGTGCGTACATGCGAGCACAGCTGATTGGGTGCATCAAACCAGCCTGCCTCGCTGCCTGCCTGAGCGAGCGGTTGGCACAAGGGCGACAGTCAAGGACAGGTAGGTCTGGCAACATTGCTGCAGCAAGCTGTCATACCCTTAGTCCGTGAGTCGGGGGGAGGCTCTCACCTTTGTGTTTTCAGGATCCACTGGCGATTCGGGGGGAGAGGGCCTAACGCGCCACCNCACCGGAGTGATGTGCATACACCACTTTGGTTAAGCCAGCGTGAATTGAAGTCAAAGAAATATGCCCTGCCCCCTCTCTTGTAGTTTTTTCTCTACCTATCAATAAAGGGCATGGTTTCCACCCATCTGTCTCCTGTAGCATTTTCTGATAAGGCATGCAACAATTTTTAATTATTTCCTGTCGAAAGGGCTTTAAAGGTGACTAGGTCAGTTTTTCCCTTTATCTTCTTCGTATAGTAGTTAAGCTATAAGTACACTCAGGGAGATTTTCATGACAGAATCGTGGCCATGGCAGCCCAATCCCTTGCTGCCGCGATGCATGTCTCCTTGCATGATTAACTTCCCTTGTCGGCGTATGGGGCTTAGCCCTGAGACGCACTTAACTCACGTCCTTACCGCGGGCTCACACGTAAAACTTAATTTTAGAGTAGGTTAGAAAAAAAAAAAAAGGAGGCTCTCACACTCGCGCGAGTGCCGAGGTTACCTCGCGGAGCAGGGCGACGCATCCTCCCTGCCCCAGATCTCTCTCACTTCTAAAAGCTTCCGAAGATGAATTCTGGTGAGCCGCCAAATCCCGCTACGCCAAGCCAACGTCAGCTCCTTCACAGCTCGGTGTTCCTCCGGCATGCGTGTCAGTGGCTAAAACGTTTGGAGAATGGGATGTGTCTAAAGGCAAGCCCTATACGCCTAAGGTCGTGTTTATTGTGTTAAAAGGGACGCATGCATCGCGGCTATAGCAGGGTTATCTGGTGCTATGGCCACTATTGTAGCCATGATCTCATCCCGAAGGAAGAAGGGTCTAGATGGAAGGGCACAGCAAACCAGGCAAAGTGGAGAGGGCCTTGGAAAATCTGTTGCGATAGTCGCGGAGGATAAATGTAATTTCATTTCACTGGATTTGGGCTGGAAAAAGTAGGGTAAGTTGTTAGCTAGCGAAGATAGACTTGAGTGAGTTTTGTGCGGGGTGGAAAGCTTCCTGGGATTCACCCGGTTTATATACATGCCTGCGGAGTGGTGGGGGACATCATTTTGAGAACCTCTACAATTATGTATCAACGAAATAACTATTTGTAACAATGACGATTTTTATGACATGAACAGCCCCATTAAGTACCTACTGTCCTGCAATAAACACTGAATTAAGCCTCGTGCTTTTCATCACCAAAACCATTGGCTCATAGTTTTAAGCATTACGCCTGTCTGGCTGTCTGCACGATGAAAAACATGTTCAGTTCCTAATGGAAAAGAGGTAATGATTATTTGTACAAGCGTGACAATAACGTCTTTAATACATAATGGATTCTGTTACTCGGCGCATATACTGTACCTCAATTTTGGCGTATGCTTTATTTCGTACTTAGAACTGTGTCAAATACAAAAAAGGCTGCAACACATTTTGATACAAGTGGTGTTGGAGGTAAAAATATATGCCTGGGTGTCCATCATATAAATTTTCATAAGTTTTATTTCGTTTATAAAATTAATTGTGCCGATGCCAATAAGCAATCTTATTAAAACGACATGACTAGTGATTGCTTAATATAATAATTGCACACGTGTATGGAAGACAATAAAAACTGCAATGCACCGTCGTATTGTACAGCATTGAAAGAACTAGTAGACTCCACGTTTTAAGAGAAAATCTTAGCATGTTACTGTACAGAAAATATAATAAAGTATTGTCAGTAATATATACTGTATGTGTCACTATCTGTTTTCGATAGACCTATGTCTTGACACTCAATGTGAATTTTCATTACGATAGCCATAGCCTATATAAGAACCTAGAACGTTGGTACGGTAATCTATTGTCGTAATTTGTATTTGAAAAAAAAATTTCCGTAATACTTTGCGTAAGCAACCAAAAATGTATTCATTCAAAATGCGATACGTTTGCATTGTCAAATTCTGTTCATAAAATATAATAAAATATAAGTTTATAATGATTGTGCTTAACATTTTTATCTTCACATTTCTGAAAGAATAATGTAATAGTCTTGCACCTTCTTGCAGCACTCTTTAATCGATATGTATGGCTCATTGCGAGCCGGATATTAAGAGACGCTATTCAGTTTGTACAACGACTTCACTCCAGTGCAGATCCGGGAATGCTAACTCGCAAGGCTTTTTACTGGTCGATCACGAAGCAAGCAAAGTATTGAGAGATTAAAGAGGCTGCTGCCACCCACTAGTTGTTAGCAGGGGGGGGNTCTAATAGATGTTTGTCCAGATCCAGGAAAGAATGCGACGGAGAGGAGCAGAAGACATGAGCAGGTAGAAATACCTTTCAGGACTCAGGGTAAGGTAAGGTACTATTGCCTTTGTCATGGTTACACACTTGAATCCTTGAAACGTGATGTCAGTGGAATGTTTCTGCCTAATTGCACGGTAATAGTATATGAAAAAATGAGAGAATAATACTGGCAGACAAATTAAAAGTATTCAGTTAAACTGGCCAAAATGAAACCATGACATTATAAAATTCTCTTAATCAAGGGATGAGATTGCCCTTTCTTTGCTTCCCAACTTCTGGACACTTGGGGAGGGCAATGCTTCCCACCCACCCCCGTGGCGTCGAAGCCCTTGATTCAAGTTCGTCTGGTAGTGCAATACAGATAACTAAAAATTTTATTGTGAGTCAAAATTTTTATTTGCTATAACTTAATTTTTATTCTCCTTTTGTTACACAAAATATGCTGAGGTCAATCCTGCCGGAGCATAGAAATAATTGTTGAAAACTACAAAAGGTTTTTAATACTACTTCTACCAACAAGGTGAATTTTAGTCTTGTTCCCGGTTAGGAATACTTGCATATTTGAGTGACTTGAAGGGAAAGATAAAAATAAGACTTTAAACTTAAACCAGTAGAATTAAATACCTGTCTCTATAAACCGCTATTCTAGGTTAATGTAATAGCATCCATTTATGCGAGCAGTTCGCCATTGGCTTTGCTGATAATAAGTAATTAATATATTTTTGTAGTACATATGTGTGCATAAGTATGTATGAATGCATGTACTGACATACACAGGAAAACATCTTAAATTTCACAGGTGAACATTTTTATTTGAATTCGTATTTATGTTTACTGAGATACGATGAACCATGTATTATAAACACCTAATATCCATGAAGGTGGTTGCCGGGGAAATGAACATAAAATATACTGGTTAATGGGCGTTGGAGAAAGATTATAAATTGGTGGTGTATAATTCGTGTTTGTGTGTTTTCACTGAAAATTTAAGTCATATTTTAATCATGCTCAAAGCAAATGTTGATTGTGATAGAGAAAAGGGAGAAAAGTGAAGACTTTCAGCACCACGAGATACAATAAAAATGAACAAATAAGAACACTGGAGTGATGCAAAACGGGAAGTGCCAGTTAAACCTAAAATCGTTTCAGCTAACATTTAATTCTGCTGGTTATTTCACATATAGTAGTTTGAACGGCAGTAGTTTGACCTACAAGAATATTTATCTATCATGGAGAATGTCTTAAATTAGTTCCAAAGGTTTTCGACAGACAAGTTGTACAACTAAAATAATTTTGACAAACTTAGTTTAGGGGCCAGGATTGGTGTAGTGGTTAGACTACCCACCTTCTACCTAGGCGAACCGGCTTCTATTACCGACGGCGTCGCTCCAGGATTTTGGTATGTGGGAATCGTGCCAGACGATGCCACTGTTCAGCTGGTTTTCTCAGGGATCTCCCGTTTCCCACGCCACTTTATTCCGGCGCTGCTCCATACCCACCTCGCTTCAGCCTCGTCGGTTCTCAAGACCTCGATGACAAGAGCCGCCAAATTCTCTTCAATCACGAACGTCGCGTCGTTTAGCATAAATGCCTTTTAACCGGCAGTCAATTCAGTAGTTTTTTCCTACTGACTGGGGCAAGGGTGTCGGTCGAAGCGAGGCAACCTGTGATAGCGCGGGGTGTGTTGTGGAGTTGCGACTTCTGTGGGCCGGAGATTAATCTCGGCAACAACACTCTAACTGTGTGTTTTATTAGCATGGTGAAGGCACCGCGACCCTGAGTGGTATAAATCGCGGGAGCGTTTAAGCGCGCTGCCCGGTAGCTCAGGCTGTTATCGCCGCGGTAATGAACACAACCGGTTTTTCGCCTCCCCCCAGCCGGTCTTCGTGGGTAGTTTTTCCTACTCTCCGGACCCACTCCCAGGCTTCTCTCGACGTGCCCTATGCTAGCGCGGTCAACGAGGCCGTTTTTTTTAATGGAGGCTGTTTTGCGGCAGAGAGGGCCTCGGCGATCGTTAGACGAGCCTAAAACCTCGTCTGCTTTTCCGCAGTTGCAGCCGCTACAAATTGCCAACTCGATTATTTCCTCGGGTCGCCGGAAAGGAAATCCCTATTTTCCCTCTCGTACTCAAAGTACATCCGAGGCTAACACGTCACTGAGGAGTGCTGCATATTTGTGGAGACTGCTCACCACGGGAGAATAATGCATAATTATCCTGTTTTTGAATAAAAACATTTTGTGATATACATTTGCAGATATGTAGAGTTTACTTCGAGATTAAAATAGCCTTGTGTTGTGTGCACATTAAATGCCACAGAATAGCCTAATACAGCGCCCGTGGGTAATGTCGTGTCTTAAATTTATGATCAAATGTGGACAACTGGAAATATTAAACAAAAATTATGCTGTGCGATGACGATTTTTTCCTTTTTTCAAAATCTGAATTGCATTAAATTTTATTAAACTCTGCATTCCGAAGTCTCGGGTAGATTTGTTAATTGACGATGGCTGAAGTAATAAAGTAAACAAAATTTTCAATGTCTTCGAAACGTTAATATTGATGGAAGCGTGACACTTTTATACATCATTAATGTTTAGGTAGAAAAATTTTAATTCAATAAATTTTTTTTATGTATTATTTCGTATAATTACAATAAAACATTGCACAACAACATAGTTAAACGAAAGTTCTGAAACTTGGAGTTGCGGTATTGGAAACAGAAGTCAGCCCAGTTTATTGGGTATAATTATTTGGTGGCATAAATATGAATTCTGTTGTTTTACGCGACCCTTGCGTTCCATGTGTGGAAATTTGTTGTGGATATACTATGCAAGAACGAGATTCATGACCAGAGCTGTACGCAAGAAGAAACAAAGCTCAAGAGAACCTGTGTCACCTCCGAAGTTGATTTGACTGGTTCACTCTGTTGCTCTTCTCGTTTACAAATGGTTCATATCCACGATAGTGGCATACAAGCAGGCAGTTCCTTTGTGATGAGAAGCAAGTAGGTCAGGACTTAGTACAAGAACAGTTCTGTTCGAAATATTGCGTATTTGCAAAGTCCCTGTAACAATACCAAATGTTTCCGTCATACTGCTTCCAATAAGTTTNTAAACAGAAGTCAGCCCAGTTTATTGGGTATAATTATTTGGTGGCATAAATATGAATTCCGTTGTTTTACGCGACCCTTGCGTTCCATGTGTGGAAATTTGTTGTGGATATACTATGCAAGAACGAGATTCATGACCAGAGCTGTACGCAAGAAGAAACAAAGCTCAAGAGAACCTGTGTCACCTCCGAAGTTGTTTTGACTGGTTCACTCTGTTGCTCTTCTCGTTTACAAATGGTTCATATCCACGATAGTGGCATACAAGCAGGCAGTTCCTTTGTGATGAGAAGCAAGTAGGTCAGGACTTAGTACAAGAACAGTTCTGTTCGAAATATTGCGTATTTGCAAAGTCCCTGTAACAATACCAAATGTTTCCGTCATACTGCTTCCAATAAGTTTGGTCAAATAAATCTGGACAGTTATGACATCATCTAAACGTCATAAACGCCGCCATATTTGTCTGAGAAAGTTGTATGGCATCAGTTTCCATCAAAAATTTGAAGATTGGACCAGTTCTAAAAAAAATTTTATGTTTGACGATCTCAGCCGAACAGAATCGTGTACGACAAAAACTCACGCCAAGAAACTTTAAAATAACGAACTATTTTAAGTGAACATTGCACATAATAGGCAATTACGAACTCAGAGGCATTAAATTTAATTGTGCAGGAAACATCTCTCATAGATAATATTGGAATTTAGAAAATTTTTAAATTAATTACTTAATTCCTTACATTTTTTTCTGTAATGAACTGCATGGAAAAATAAAAGCAAAAACTCACTATGAAAATAATTTAGAAATAATTATTCAAACTAGATTCTCCCAGTAAAATTTTTTGACTGTGTGACACATTTTCAAACACATTCAAGACTATTTTATAAAAATTTTTGGAAGGAAAAAATTTTATATCCGTATTTTGTCTTCCAATTTTATTGTGTAATATGGCTGAAGGAAAAAATGTTACAGTGTGACAGAGGCTTAACACACGCAGTAGCAAATCGATGGCACTTCCAAGCTGTCAGAAATATTGTTTTCTATGTACTTTAGCTGAACCGCAGCTTTCTATATTTATCTGCAGTAAAAGGGCTGATTGCATAATTTGTTTCTGCCGATTATGTGTACTTTTTTTTCCCATACTCCACACACATTTTTCCCCCACTTCAGGTTTTTTTTTACGTTGGCCTGCTTTTTTTTACAAGATATATTCTACTATTTGGAGTTTTCTCAAAGTTTGGTAAGAGGTAATGAAAAGAGAAATGAGATACATAAATAATATTTGACTCGCCAGGAAAACGTTTGGTTATCTGGTAAGGGTGGAAGTCTCAAGCATAAAACCCATATGAAAATAACATGGAGAAGAGGAATTACATCAATGAAGAAAACTCTTGGCAAGGTGTTGGCCAATGTAACTCTACTTCAGTCAATGGCATAAACCATATCCAGCATGGATGAAGTTGATCGTACATGCATATTATTGTTTGATGAATTGTTCATATGTGAACACTTGCAGTACGACAGAGAAAGCGACAAAATTTCTGGTTTTGTAGATGTCGGTGAAAAGGGTAGAAGTGCTAGGAATTCGAAGAGACTCCATAATAAATGGAAGCAGCCAGTGGCATTTTGCCTGGCAAGTGGAAATGTGGCTTCACACGCATTAGCAGAGTTGTTGCAGTCCTTCCTTGAGGCATGTTTACACAGCAGGTCTCAATGGTGTAGCAACAGTGTGTGACATGGGCACTAACAACACTCGTGCACGAACACTTTTAGGGGTATCTCGGGACGATCCATATTACCATATTTGAGACCATACAGTTATTACTATGTTCGATTTACCATATCTTTCAAAGTGTGTAAGAAACCTGCTGTTCAGGAATGATTTTGTTGTCAAAGTTGAGATTGGCGATAAAGTTATTGACTTAAGAGAAATGTGGTCTACAATACAAGAAGCGTATTCCAACGACTGTGCATAGGGGGTGTTCAGGACTCCGTGCAAGCCAACTGCAAGGCACATTGAACCAAAAGGTCCAGGGGCAAAGAAAGTACCAGTTGCAGCTCAAGTTTTTAGCAACACAATGGCTGCTGCAATCAACACTCAAGTAGCAAATGGTGAGTTTATGTTTTATCTGAACTTATTAAATTAAAGGTTTGTTACATATAACGTACTTGGAAGTACAAACAAAGTTAGTCAAAACATTTGGTGTTTATCGCTGTGGGTCTGTTGCTGACGCATGTTCATTAAGTATGGGTATTTTTATTTGTAAGTTATAGAAGTACATGTTCAGTAAGAATTCTGAATATTGCCCAGGTTTACAAAACAGTGGAAAACAATTTTGAAAGTGGTAGTTTCAGTGTGTGCATAATCTGTGTTGTTATTCCTGCAGCAGTGCCTTATTTTTCTTGCCACATGTTAAACAAAAAAACGTCTGAAAGTGATTGCAAGAAAGTCGGAAGTTAAAATGTTGAACAAATATTTTGAGCATGTTACGTAATGTAAAGTACTTGTATTTATTCTGCAACGGTTCACACAACGTTTCATTTATATTTTTTATATGTATTTTGTGATGAAGTTCTTTAGAAAATTTAAGGATTTAAAGTTTCCTAGACCCTGCAAGGTGGCACAGTGGTGAAATACTGGATAGACATTCAGGACACTGGTTTGATTTCCCGTCCGGAAATCCTGATGTTGGTTTTCCATATTTGTCCTAAATAAGTCCAAGCAAATGCTAAGGAGTTTCCTTAACGAAAGGCCACTGCTTCCTTCCCCAAAATCATTCAATTTTATGTATTATGTCTCCGTCTCTGAATGCCTCACTTAGCCTTAAAAATAAATTAATAATGTTCATTTAAGAGAAACTATGTTTCTGAAATAAGTATTGTGTGACAGATGAGGCAGCTGCACTAACTGAAGGAAGAATACTATCAATCTGCTAGTTTTGATTGTAATACCTGCAAATTTGTATGCAACAAATATATTTTCTTTTTAGTAATGCATCCATAAAATTTAATAAATAATTTTCTGGTGAAATTGTTTTCAACAAACTATTAACAGAATTTATGTATGATAACATTTACGGTCTCTGCATGTTTTAGTTTCAGAAACTGATGAACCAGCCTCGCAATTATAGTGTTATTTGTTATACATGAAATTTAAATTCCTAGGTAGTGGAACAGTCTTTTATTAAAAATTTGACCAGAAACTTTGTTACTAGCTAAGCTCTTGTTTTTTCAGTGGCTCTAGGATGGGAAATATAAATCTGTTGGTAAACACGTGTGATGTAAATGAATTAATTTGTTTCTTCGAAACTTATCATGCGCTACAGGATGTATCACGTGTGTGTATACATAACAGATTAAATATAAAATGTACATATGAACTGTGGAGAATATAACAAGTATTTGGACATTCTCAATAGTGATTGTATATTAATGTGTATAAACCTGTAGTGATGAAAGGTATTCGGCAGCTGTAAAATAAGACTTTTGTACAAAATGTTGAAATAATTGTGATCTCAATTTTGTAATTTGTCAATGCCTTTAATGCTCTCTGGCAGTTTGTGGAAATGGGAGTGTGTTTAACCTGATTTTTTTTAAATATTGTGTTTGTTTGTACTGTAAGTTGTAATTGTGAATCTGATTGTTTGTGTTATTTGATTGTTATTTTTTTCCCAGACATATTATAGCACTGGATTAAATATCTAAATACATGGTGTAGTGAGGATATTAACTTTCCTGAAAAGTGGTTTGCAGCATTATTAAAGATATTTGTCCAGAATCATCCAAAATTCTCATTTCGGTATGAGAAAGATCGTGTGTTTATTTTATTAACATAATGTCCCCAGAATAATATGGCATAGTTACTAAAAGAATGGAAATGATTTACTTACTAGAAGCATTAATGGTTTTCAGATATTTTTGGTTAAAATTTCAATTTGTTTATCTGGGATGTCAACAATAACTTTAGAGATAGTCTCCAAGTTTATTTATGCTCCCAAACACTTCATCATGTTACAGAAAACAGAACTATTTATTAATTAAGTTGTGGATTTTGAATGTAACTTATGTTTTACTATTTTCTGGTTGTTACTGGAGCAATATAATTGTGAGGGGATCGGTAGGACGTATGAAACACACAGGATGAGTGAGTATGACATAGCCAAGGTCATAAGGGGATAGAGGGATTTAAAAACAGTAGGGCAGTAAGTCCACATGATATAGGGAATGGAGACCCAAAAGTTGGGGGGGGGGAGGCTGTTTAGGTACTTTTAACTGGTGTTTAAAAGATCATTAGTTAATGGCAAGTTGCCACAAGACTGGAAGGAAGCATTGGTTGTAGCTGTTTACAAGCAGGGCGAGGAAAGGAAACATCGTGGCAGATATAGACCTGTCAGTCTCGCGTTATGTATAGGAAAAGTGATGTGGAAACTCGTTTTGCAATACACAGTAGAAGTGATGAACGAGAAGAGCTGGCTGAAGAAGTACCAACATAGTTTTAGGAAAGGGTATTCGTGCGAGACATAGCTGACGGGGCTGCAGGAGGACTTGTTGAACGCAGTAGATGAGGCAAAACAGGTGGATGCATGTTGTATAGACTTCGAGAAAGCCTTCGATAAGGTGCCCCATGGGATACCAATGCAGAAATTGGATGGGCTTCTGGAGGACAAGTGGGTATAGGATTAGATTTGTGATTTTCTTAGGGGTCGAACACAGTGAGTGAGAGTGGGGGATTCGTTGTCGGAGGAAGGAAGAATTACATCTAGAGTTACGGAGGGTAGTGTATTGGGCACCCTAGTTTTTGGTCATTATGGTTCAATGACTTGGTGTTAATGATGCAAGGCGTAGTGAGGTTGTTTGCTAATGTCTGTGTGCTGCATGCAGAGGTGGGTGGGGAGAATATGTTACAGGGGGATATAGGCAATTAAGGATGTGGGCTGAAAGGAACAAAATTAAGATCAATGTGAGAAAAACTAAGATCGTAAGGTTCACGAAGAAGAGGGATAGGCTTGTAGTAACATATAAGTGGCAAGGTGAGGAGATAGAGAGGTTAGAGAGTATAAGTACCTGGGGGTGGTGCTACAGAGTGACCTCAGGTGGAAAAAGCGGGTGCAGAGGGAGGTAGTGAAGGGGAGAAGGGCTTTGGGAATGCTGGGGAGGGTCCTGAAATTGACAAGTAGGGAAGTGAACAAGAGGGCTTATGAGACCATGGTCAGGCCAATATAAGAATATGCAGCTGCGGTCTGGGACCCGTATGTAGGTGAGGAAGTACAGGAAGTGGAGAAGGTGCCGAGAAGGGCACCGATTCGGGTTAAGGATAGATAATTTACAACAACAAACTGTTCACCCTGCTGAAATGAAGACTAAACCAGACATCGAACCTCGGACTGTGAGGAAGCGCTAGATATTTCCAGAATATACTGCAGCTGATGAAGATGAAAATTTATTTTTAGCGGCTTGGAAACAAAAAAGGACTGATCTAATTTGCGCACAACAGCCGTTCGCAATTACTTGCAATCGCACACAACGATGTTTAACTATGGAACGTATGGTGTTTATAGACGTAATAAGAAATGGTTTTTGGTGAACAAATTATTTTTTTCCTGCAACACGATTTTATACAGATTACTGACAAATGGATATGAGCATCTGCTGGTCTCTACGAGTTGCTGTTTAAACATGAGATTGGTGAAAACTCACATGAGGTACTTAATAAATGTAAGTGCTTACTAAGCCTCACTAGTGCATATTTGGTCGACAATGACACTTTCAGCAATGACAATAATGATGAGACACACCCGAAATACGCCATTATCGCTGACCTGTTCTCAGATGTTGGCTTGGCTACAGTCTCGGATCTGACTTCGAAGTTAGATATGGGAAACTGTCTTGAATATGTATTCTGGGATGGTGCTGTTGAGCTCGTATCACATCTTCGGCTGCTGTTTGTATCTCAGCTGGCCGGCAATAGTTCCCACACAAATGAGATTGTGAATATATTAGAAGAATTGCATGAAGACGGATACATATACTAATAAAAAATAAAATAATATCTCGTGCGCAAATCACCAACGAGCTTCACCGGCCTGCGCTTCGTAATTATCCCAGGCAAAAAAGTCCTCATCTTTGGGCTGAGAGATCTGCACCAGGCCGACCTAGTTGGAGTGTCCCATATGCTGCTGTTAATAAGTGCTACAGATGCATGTTAACAGCAGTTAATTGTTTCTGCAAATATGTATGGGGTATACCAGTTCGCCAGAAATGCGGCCTCGATGTGAGCGATGGAATGAAGTCTGTTTTGAAAGATAAAGTTTCGCCTTAAAATTTGCAAACGGATCTTGGCTAAGAATTTTACAATACCACCGTCCATTCGCTAATGGCTGTGATTAATATTAATCATTACAGTACATGTGGCAAAAAGAAGGTCTCCATTGTAGAAAGGTTTAACTGCACACTGAAGAATGACATGTGGCGAGAATATTAGTCTGGGGGAAGTCAGAAGTGGCTAAACTTGTTGCCCTATTTGGTAGCCATCCTACAAACGAATGTACATCGCACTATCTGCATGCGACAGGTGGATGCTAAAAATAATTCTTTGCTGGAAACTGTTTACAAGTCGAAAAATAAATTGGATNACGAATGTACATCGCACTATCTGCATGCGACAGGTGGATGCTAAAAATAATTCTTTGCTGGAAACTGTTTACAAGTCGAAAAATAAATTGGACGCACGCAATCCTAAATCGAATATTGGTGACTTTGTACTAGTACAAAGAACATTTGTAATATCATGCACTCCAAACTNAGAAGTGGCTAAACTTGTTGCCCTATTTGGTAGCCATCCTACAAACGAATGTACATCGCACTATCTGCATGCGACTTGTTGCCCTATTTGGTAGCCATCCTACAAACGAATGTACATCGCACTATCTGCATGCGACAGGTGGATGCTAAAAATAATTCTTTGCTGGAAACTGTTTACAAGTCGAAAAATAAATTGGATGCACGCAATCCTAAATCGAATATTGGTGACTTTGTACTAGTACAAAGAACATTTGTAATATCATGCACTCCAAACTNGCACGCAATCCTAAATCGAATATTGGTGACTTTGTACTAGTACAAAGAACATTTGTAATATCATGCACTCCAAACTGGAGCTCGGAAATATACAAGATTATCAAGATTCGTCATTACAAACCAAGGATCTACTATCTTGAGGATATGGATGGCACCGTACTCAGAAAGACGTTTTATGATCAATAGGTACAGCTGACCATATTCCTGGTCATTTGTCTGGTTGAGAGAGTCATTCACTAGTAGGGCAAATGCCTTTTTACGAAATGGTTAGGTTTCTATTTCCGGCACAATAGCTGGGTATGTCGCCCTGCGCTCACTTATGGATAAATGAATGTTTTCTTTACAAGAGATAGTGAGAGAAAGATATATAAGTCTGAATGAATTTTTTTGAAGAAAATATTTGATTAAAAATTAATTATCAGTATTCTGTGTGTAATCGTCATTAATTGTACTTTAATTTGGGCAGGTGGGTAAATGAACACTGGTATTACACAAGCGAGAGATAGAGAGGGATATATGTATGTCTGAATGTATCATACTGTCTTTTTAACAGAGGATTTGAATAACCAACATTTATATTCATTCTGTGTGTTTTTGTCATTACCTGTGTAGCCTACTTGAAGTCAGTCAGGTGCACGTACGGGCTGGGATGTGTGTGTCAACTGATGTAGCGGGTTCTCTTCTCGCGCTGCGAAGCAGAGGGAGGTTTCAAGTATTTCTGCTCTGGTGGATTTGTATTCTGGAATATTCCTGCCCATGATTACTTGAGCACACCTGTGTGCAATCTGGCGAAGAATGGTCCCTTCCCACATCTCAATGTAGGAGAAATATTAATATATATTTCAGCTTCGGTGGGTACAGTTTGGCCCTNAATATATATTTCAGCTTCGGTGGGTACAGTTTGGCCCTGTCCTTGGAATTTACCGACTTGAAAGGGCAACACTTTTGTGCATGTTTGATGTGCTGTAGTGCTTTGCTATGTAGCAGCAGCTGCGAACTACTGGGGAATTTTTTTTGTGTATGTTTTAGTAGCTTGGGAGCGCGTAATCTGCCATACTTAAGGGGTTTCCTGTACGATTTCATATTGGACAGGTTGTGCTTTGTGTTGCCGAGCAGTGAATATATTCGCTTGGGGGAGCGAAGGCTGATTCTATTTTGGCTGTGTCTCTTGGATTTTTTTGTGCAACTGCTGCCTGGCTGCACAATGTAATGCATTGATGCGACGGGTTGGGTTTATCGCTACTAATGAACGGCTGTCTCCTTTCAGTCTATGATCTCGACTGGGGGAGTACAGCTGACTTCTTGCCAATAACTATTGCTCTCATGGGAACACTTTAACCTTAGTGACAGGATTGAGGGATCATTGACTATGGGGTATTTTTTGTCGGTACGTAAGCGCGCGGGTCTGCAGAGCATTCGATTTTATTTTTGTGATATAATCTCATAGCTTGGTATTACATACACAGAAAGGCGTGCACTCACGCATGTACCTCGCTGTGCAAATGACTCTGTAAGAACGAAATATTTCCCGTGCCCACGATTGCTGACTACGTTCTCGAATCGCGCATTGAGGTTGTGTGTATAGTCAATTTCACCTTAGGTTGGCATCTTTAACGATGATTTTTTAATATGTTAAATTTTATCTCAATGTTACAGTGCGGGCGTGCACGTGGTGTTGACTGTGATATAGTCAATTTTACCTAAGGTTGGTGTCTTTAATGCTAATTTGTATTGTTGTTATATATATACTAATGTGTAGGACTGTAGTCGAGGCAGTGGATAGCCTGCCTATATATTTTTTCATGATATTAATTTTAACTTTAGATTTTACGCATGTATGAATTTTATGTGGAGAGAGACGCTGCCTGGCCGAATTTTTATGTATTTAATTATTTTATGAATAACGATGCGAGCATTTCTTCTCATAACTGTGCAATGGCGATCCTTTTTCGCGATTACATGTTTATTGTCTGGCGAGTAAGTTGGCCGATGCGCGTATATACGCCAATTCATCTCCTAACATGTAATAGTGGTCGTGTGGTCTGGCGAACCAAGGGTTGCCGGAACGATCGCGCTTTCCTCCCGCATTTTTTGAGTTTTGAAACATCTGAAAAATAATTCCCAGCGCTCCTGGCAGTTGTCGGTTGAACTCACCTCCCCGATGTAGGGCGCCCCTGCTGGCGACGAGTGAAACAACTCACACGCACAAAATGGCTGTGCCGATACCAGCGCTCCTAGTCGCCAGATGTAGACCTTCACAAACTCTGGTGGCGGATACGGGAATCGAAGATGGTGGCAGGCGTGGGAATAAAAGATAGATTAGCACACTCTGGTGGGGGATGTGGGAATCAATGATGGCCACCTACAGCAGATTACGTCGACAGTGATGGAGGGCGCAAAAACCAAGAGAGCGGTGGAAGGCCAGAGAGAGAGAGAGAGAGAGAGAGAGAGAGAGAGAGAGAATAATTGAGACTGGATGGAAAGAAATGAGAGGGCTCAAGAGAGAAAAAAACCACAAGCGAGAAATATAAAGGAGACCAGAACGAATATGCGAAAACTCCTCGAGGGATAGAACAGACGTGAGGAAGGAATGACAAAGCACGAGAAACACATTAACATCGGAATTAAAGAGCGGGAGAAAAATAATCGCAATGCAAGGATGGGAGCAAACTAATCGGAATGCAAGGGCGTGAAATGCCGAGGTGGAATGATAAGCAAGAGGAAAAAAGGGAAGTACCAAAAGGAAAAAGGGTAATTCCAGAGGGAATAGGGAAACTCAGAGGGAAGAAAGATAAATCCAAGTTGGTCGCCACTGACGAGGAGTGACAGGGCAGGAGGTTGCTGCGTGACGTCATCCAATATGGTCGCCGTGGCACCCCATCCTGCATCCAGGTTCACGTGAACCGGTTAGTTCCTACTAATTACATATATTACTAATTATAGAAAGATACAACAAAAACGTGAAAGCAATCAATTAAATATGCCTACTGAAGACGTTGAGTAACAACAGCCGTAGTTTCGAGAGACGGGAAGGAGATGAATATACCGATAGATAGATAGGAATGAGTGATAAAGAGACTCTTGTTCGCTGTTTCCCTTTGGTCGGTCTAATAATCCGCGTGTTCGATTGACTGGCGCTGATTGAGAGGAGAATGTGTTATTTGCTAATGAGTACACTGGCCCATTTCCAAGTATTCCAACTTGCTTCAAAGTCCTGCGCATTCGAATCCAGACCAAATAATGGATGAAAATGGGCTGTGAAACTATCTTTTTGCGTACCTCCATAGCATACCTGCCATAAAAATCCACTTTCTGTTAGGTTGACGTCTTCCAAACTGATTTGTAGTAACTGTTAGATGCAAGACGTTCTGTCATTTTTGTAGCCCGTATCTCCGTAGTTGACTGAATTTTAGCTCGTAACGGCATTACGTCCCGCTCATAGCAATTATGATCGTTTTTTAAATTCAGTACTGTACACGGAGGATTAAAAGTCGGATAATTCACTTCCCAACTAGCAAAATGGTTTCGTTTCCCACGTGGTCAAACACGGAGATTCTCATGTGAGAAACGTGGTGGACGTTGTCATCGACATTGCATTCCATATGTAACTAATTTTCACCAAAGGTTTTTTACTTTTTAACAACAGTCCAAAGTTTATTTTCATAAATGTATTATACAGTCTAATAGAAGGATAATATTCCGAGTAAGTAGTTTTTAATCAAATTTGGTATAAACAAGAAATAATTATCTGACATAAACTATTATTTAATTTTAAATAACAGTAGCTATGGTGTGGGAAATAAGAATTATGTTAAACACAAGCACTTGTTTGTATTTTGAATAACAGCACAGTTTACTTTATAACGGCTGTAATAAATTTTTCGGAAAAATAAATTGAAATAAAATATTTTTTTACCATAAAACTATACACATTTGGATTTTTTAGACTTACGCTATCTATATAACCTGAAGAGCCAAAAAAAACTGGCACACCTGCCTAATATCGTGTAGGGCCCCCGCGAACACGCAGATGTGCTGCAAGACGGCATGGCATGGACTCGACTAATGTCTGAAGGTATGCAGCAGGCAATTAACACCATGTATCGTGCAGGGCAATCTACAAATCCATAGGAGCGCAAGGCGGTGGAGATTTCTTCTGAACAGCACGTTGCGAGGCCTTTCAGATATGCCCAATAATGTTCATGTTTAATGATTTAGGTGGCCAATGGAAGTGTCTTAAATAAGAAGAGTGTTCCTGAAGCCACTCGGTAGCAACTCTCGACGTGTGGGGTGTCGCAATGTCCTGTTGGAATTGTCAACGTCCGTCGGAATGCACAATGAACATTATGGATGCAGGTGATCGAACAGGTTGCTTACTTATCTTTCACCTGTCAGAGTCGTATCTAGACGTATCAGGGGTCCCATTTCACGCCAACTGCACACGCTCCATACCATGACAGAGCCTCCACCAGCTATAACAGTCCCCTGTTGCCATATAGGGTCCATGGATTCATGAGGATGTCTCCATACCAGTATACGTCCATCTGCCCGATACAATTGGAAACGAGACTCGTCAGACCAGGCAACGTGTTTCCATTCATCAAATGTACAATGGCGGTGTTGGCGGGCCCAGGCAAGACGTAAAGCTTTGTGTCGTGCAGTCAACAACGGCACACGAGTGGGCCTTCGGCTACGAAAGCCTATATCAAAGCCCATATTCGTAGAAAAGTTTGCACGCTGGCACTTTTTGATGCCACAGCATTAAAATCTGCGCCAATTTGAGAAAGGGTTGCACGTCTGTCACGTTTAATGATTCTCGTCAGTCGTCGTTTGTCCCGTTAGTTCACGATCTTTTTCCGGCCCCAGCGATATCGAAGAGATTTGATATTTTACCAGATTCCCGATATTCACGGTACACTCATAAAATGGTCGTAAACGAAAATCCAAATTGTATCGCTACCTCGGAGATGCTATGTCTCATCTCTCGTGCGCCGACTATAACATCACGTTCAAACTCACTTAAATCTTGAATGCAACCATTGTAGCAGCAGTAACCAATCTATCAACTTTGCCAGACGCTTGTTGTCTTATATGGGCGCTGCCGGCCGCATCACGTTACTCTGATTGGTTCCATGCCTCTCTTATTTACATACGCACGCCTTTGCCAGTTTTTTTTTGGGCTCTCCAGTGTACGTAACGGCAGTAGCTAGAAAAATAATATAATGTTTAAAGTTTTGTAATTCATGTAAATAAATTGCATTATAAAATGTTACGTATAAAAACGTTTATCGATATATTTATAAATTACATTTAGAATAATTATGTGATTCCTACATTTCTAGTGGGACTTTGCTCTAGAGTGTGATATTTGTGGATATTTTTTATTTCGAACTATTTATTCACACACTATATTAACAAATGTTTCCAAACCCACTTCATATGCAAAACACAAACGAATATTTTATTGTGTTTAATGTGCTCTATCTAATATGATGCTTCAACGACCGTTCAACTCAATGCAACCCATAGAAAATAATATTTCTAGAGGAAACTAGCTAATCGTGTAAACAAACAGTCTTATTTTCGCAAAAGAAAACATTATTTTTCTGGCATTAATCACTCTCAGACGTTGTAAAAATGGGTTCAATTATACAAGTATACAAAAGAAAATTAATAGCAATAATTACTTTAGTTGTGTTGTGCAAATTGTTTTACAATTTATATAGTTTAATTTTAATTATAATTTATGTGTTGGTGGTGTTGTATGTGAGATATATTTATACGATTATAAAAATCAACATTTATATTTCTCGTGCTTTTAATCTTATTTAAAACCATATTTATTCTATCTTTAAACCAGCGGTTCCCAAACTCTTTTGTTTCATAGACCACTTTCAAAATTTTGCTGGATCCGGTGGACCCCCTGCTTTACAACCAATTTCTAAATCTCGAAGAAAAAAAGTGATGATTAGATGTATCTATGCAAAATTGCGTTTTGGCTAAGTTTCAACGACGAATTAACAGTTTTCGAAAAAAAAGGTTACAATTGATTGCTTGATAGGGTTAATTATTTGATAATAAAATTGACTAAACAAATATTCAATTAAATTTTAATTGATTGTGCTGTGAGTGGATGTTAAAAAAGCAAAGTTGGCCAATCGAAAAAGTGACTCCATCCAACTTTACTTGTTTGAAATCTACAGTGAATCACAGCACAAGAACCAATCAATTCTCACAAATTTTATTTAGAAAACTTCCTATTCGGAGTGGTAAAAAGAAATATAGTATATTTTCTTGTGTTGTAGGTATTTATTCAAATATATAAATTATTACACTATTAATTATTATTGTTATAACAGTCATAATATAATTAAAATAAAACACTTATAACGTTATTTTGTTTCTGTAATGGTAATTACAAAAAATAATATAATTTTAATGAGAGGGATGTACTTGATGGATTGACAGCAAATTAT
>NQII01002749.1:121973-159536 GCA_002778355.1 Clitarchus hookeri
TCTTCTTAGATTCGGCAATGTTTCATATCAATTACCTACCTGTAAATAAATAAAAAAAACGTTTGTTTTAGTAATTTTAAGGCGATCTAACTTAACAGGATATGGCTATTTTAACAGAATATGATTAATCAATTATTNTTAAGGCGATCTAACTTAACAGGATATGGCTATTTTAACAGAATATGATTAATCAATTATTATTTATATTATTAAATAAACAAAGTTCCGGAAGCAAACTGTTTCCAATTATTAAAAGCAATAAATCGCTAAGATCCATAACAGAGTTTTATGAAAACGGCTGAACTTATTTAAATGTGATATAAAATTATTATTTTATTTATTATATTTTAATTTATTTCTGTAAATTCTATAGAAAATTTTAATTAAACAATATTTTGATATCAAAACTCCGCAATAATTAAATAAATTAGATAGGTAATAAAAATAAAGTAGGGACAATAAGTTCAATCTTTTTCGGCTTTCTGTTCTTTTATCGAAATATGTAAGGAAGTTCAGTATTATACATAATATACTTATTACAATATAAAATTTATATTGTAATAAGTAATATATTTGTAATGTTTGCGTGTAGTAGGTACGCAGTAAAAATTAAATACTGAACTTACTTACATACTTCCATAAAGTAATACATTATAAATATACCTATCTCATATAGCAGGTTGGTTGGAAGAGATTTCTTTCCATTTAATTTCCATTTTTTGTTTAAAATAAATTGTAAAATAAAATATATAAAATAAAACTATATGCATATAACAAATAGGCAGGTAGGTACTTACTTTTCCGACACTGGCAATCACTAATATCGATTCACTTTACTTTTCTTTTCGAAAGTCTGGAAACAAATTCCGTCACTGGCCAACACTAATATCGATTCACTTTTCTTTATGAAATTCCGGAAACAAATGAGTAACGTTTATCCTTGACATTCGTATTTATATTGGTGAAGAATCAAACAAGTTCATGCAAGATTGCAAGCATATACAACACAAGTCGTATTAACTTGCACGTCTGAACAAGCGTTGCGGACGGGACGGCAGCCGGCGCGGCAACGGCAAGTCTCAACGCGTTGTACTGAATATGGAATAATGCAAGTTTTTACAAGTAACAGTCGCTGAGCTTCTTAAAATATTATAATAAATAAATAATAAATATTTTCCCGGACCGGGATGGTTCGGTAGGCAGGCTTACTAACCACTGAACCATCACGTCGTCACTGCCTGTAATTGATAGGAGAAGTCAAGCCAACATTTTAGTTCTTCACTATCGAAACCAAATTAATTTTCATGGACCCCAGCTTACGATTGTGGACCCCCCTTTTTTGTTACACCCAACGTAGACCCCCGTTAAGTCTTCCGTGGACCCCTGGGGGTCCACCTGGACCACCTTGGGAACCACTTTAGACTTTCAAAAAGAAAAAGTTGTACACGACTTTGAAACTATCAGTTAGAGCAGAGATTATTAACTTATTACTTGACATAAATGTAGAAATCATAATTAGGTGTATATATATAATGTAGGGTTATATCAACACAATTAGCGATGAGTGTAAAATAATTAATTTCCAATTATAATATTTATTATCATTGTATATTACAATTTTAGGTTTGGCATCCCTTTTACATAACCTCTGTTGTTTATGTATGACATTAGTTTCTTTATTCGTAAGAGAAGGCAAAACGTGTATTACATTAAATGTTTAATATTTAAAAAGTCTCATTTTTTAATGTTATATAATTACACATGCACAAATGTTCCGCCGCCTTGTCATGGATAAAAGAGCTAAACAAAATGGAAGATCCTACGCCATAGTGGGTTGATAACTACCTGTTAAACTTTCTTTTATTTTTAAAAAACTGACGCAAGCTGGAAGGAAGTCACGAATTCTCATCCACCTGATGCTAGCCAAATGAGCTTAACGTTTTATCCAGTGTGGCCACCGAACGAAAATGTCATTCGTGGAAGTACGTTTTACGTAAAGAGCACCAGATACGTAATAGATATGGCGCTTGCTAATGGAAGAGAGGGATGCAGCGGCGAGTCGACAGCTGCGGCCAGTGGATGGCGAGAGCGCACATGTGGTCGAAAGCACTGAAGCCGATGACGAAANCACACCTACAGCGTCAGAAACAATCGCCGTCACACAGCGAAACTTCCTTAGTGAGTTAAATCGCTATTTTAAATTCCTCTGTAATCACGAGCGGTAAATGGAATGACATTAATATGTATAGTTTATTCGTCGTTTGTTCACTCTTTTTGAACCAAGACTTTAAAAAACCAACCCATGAATGACGTGATTGGTTGTTTCCAAAATACGTATCTATCACAATTGTTTTATACTTGTGTTAACCTAAAAGTACCTTATGTTTTGGTTAATATTAAACTTTTACTTATATTTCATCTATCAGTTATAATATTTCACATTCAAATAATATTAATATTAACATGGAGAAAATGGTGTGTTAATAATGCCTAGTAAGAAAAGTTCTTATGCCATAGAGAGCGCACGAATGGAGTGCGCCGTCCCTTTGGTGTCGTTTGGTAGACTCGGTTAAGCTTAGTTTGCATGAGGCGGAGGAATATTCTGTAAGTAGGACTTTAACAGGACTTCATAAAAGTGTGAAGTAAGAGTAAATGGCGTATAGGAGATTTTACCGATACGACACATGTTACGCGCGGCCGCTTCGCCTCCGTGCCCTTCTCCCTTGCGACTGCCAAAAGCAGTCGGAAGACACCACAACACGCCAGTCGGGAGGCTGGTGGGGAGCTCTGTTCCCTTGCCGATATACCTACGCGTGAAATTGTTACGATAGCAACAGTGGTTAACGCGACGTCCTAGAAGCGTGATCGGCCGCGTGAAAATATGGTGTTTTAGTGTTCAATTATTTTAGGCATATCCCGGTTACCTTTCACGCTATTGCATTCAAACTAAAAAAAAATTGTATGCATATTTGCCCGGGCTATATTGGTACATAAAGTATTTTGTAAAGTTTTTGATAGTCTGAACATTGCGGGAGAATTATGACCTCTGGTCTTAACGAATTAAAAAAAAATCACGAACTCCTATTAATTTACGCCTACTTGCTGTCTTCCAGCATGGCTCTTCTCTTCAAAGATCACGAAGAGTTTTTTGTTTGAAAGCGATATCATGGAAAGTAGCCGAGACACAGCTATAATTACGGTCACTGAGCCCATCCCAAGCATAAACACAGCGGCCCGCAACGGCTCAATGATTTGAACCAAGTCTGTTGGGCTGCAAACGATACTTGGCCCCGCTTAAACGAGTTGTAGGGACTTGGATTCACGGACTCGTGGCAGCACTGCTTCCGGGGGACATATGAGAGATAGGCGGTCCTGAATGGCCTTCAGTGCAGAGCGCGTGAGATGAAGGGAGACGACGAGTGGCGGCCCAGTGGCCAGCAAGCTCAGTACGTGCAACTGTCGGAAGAGCAGAACTGGTACTGATGGGCTAGACTGTGAGAAAGTGGGACTTTCTTTCGTAAGTGACGCACATTTAGGCAAACTCCAGGAGTTTGCCGTAACCTCCGAGTTAGATAGAGTGTATCAAGTTAACGATTGTCAACTTCCAGACGTGGAGGAGACATGTAAAAGTATGAAAACTACGTAGGTACTCAGATGACACCTCCTCAACTCCAGCAAACTTAAAACCAGGTTTACGACTGTCATAATCCAAGCAAGTTGCCCTGAAATGTCACACGGTACGATCAGAATGTGCATTCCCATACAAGCCGGACAGTCAGTCGCTGCTCTTCTGGGAGGGAGGGGGTGGAGAAAGTTACGATGCTAGGATGAAGGCATCCACGTGCTTGAAGTGTCACAGTGGATGAATGCTTCAATAAGCGAACGTGGCAGATTCATCACGGCTAATGCAATGATGGAAGAATCGTCGAAGAAAGAAACTGCAATTTTGTGGCGAAACTCTGGTTCCTTGAATGCTTCGTCTCTCCACAAGTGGATTTAACATTTCATGAGATGGTTACCCCTGTCACTATCTTGGGCCACCTAATATTCTTACAACTGGACAAAGGTGAATCTGCTTATTTAGTTATGGTTGAAAGATTGAACCAAGCACAACTGTTTAGCGGCGTGTTGCAGTTTAATAATTTTATACAAATTCTTAAACAGCTTTTAAATACGAAATATAACTGTCTATCCCTACCGTTAAATCTTAAAATTTTTATAAGTAAAGGAGAACAATTTGTATGACAATCTCAGACTCTTTACAACTCTCTAACGTATATATGCCCTAGAAAATGTGTAACAATATGAAAACATCTAATTTAACATCAAACATGGGGACATACGTAACTGTACCCTTGTATTATACCCAAATGGCCTTATGAGACTAAAACCCGGCCCAGCACCAATTCGTTAAGGATCAAAATAACCTCAATCATCACATTAAACCACCGCCTAGCATGCTTAAATCTGAAACAATCGTGTTTATGTATACCAGTACCGTCACCAACAATGTGTGTGACACACCGCTCTCACATATGCCAGTGTCTTGTCAGGTTCAATTGCCTGCCTACATGTATTAAGTCAATATAATACTACAAGAGCAGTTGCTAAAACCATTTTGCCAGAGAAATGCGTTTCCCTTTCAGATATATATAACAATTACAACAGTATTGAATATGGAGTCACGTGCAAGATTCATTTATTGCCATTTTGTAAGGATTCTTATTTCACGCAGGAAAGCTTTATTTTGTATTCCACAATACGTTATGCCCCATAGTTCACATTTACTTTTCTCTATTTATCCTAATTCAGCTTAACTCTGCTATTACCTTTAACGAATACAGTAAGCCTAAACTATAAAACAAGAAAACAGAGATTATGTTAACAGTATTCGAACAATTTTCTCGCATGGATGCCTACACCAGCTGAGTTTGGTAAAAAGGTGGATCTCTTTGGAATCCCGCTGAAACTACGTACCAGTGACATATTTTAGACGATAGTGTTCGATAGTGGTTACCAAACAGGTCTCCGATCAAGTTTTACTGGAGAAAATTGTAAGTGAAAATTTCCAATCAAATAAAACCTCTCCATTAACATAATCGTAAATAAAATAAATAATCAGAGCTCTAATAAAGTTCTTAGCAATTAAAATTATCTAAAGAGACACATGTTGTAAATAGTGAGAAAATTTAATTTATTTTTATAATTGTAACTATATAAACAAAGGAAGAGGAAATAGCACAACTATTTCTTATTATTGTGCCACAAGTAAGAGAGTTTATTAAAACCGGCCATTTTTTACACTTAAGTGTATATATGTTATTTATATATACATATGTATATATATATATATATATATATATATATATATACACACACACTGTCGTTTGCGATAAATTGCACTACCTATTTAAAAAAGGCCCGAATGAATTCAAACTCTGAGGATGTTTAGAACAGTTTACCAGAAATAAGTGATTACGATTGCAGAAAGATGGCGTGTAGTGTACTCCGTACATGTAGGCCTAGCAGCACCCTCTCCTCTGTGATCGGAAAGGTCCATGATATGCCAAGCTCAGTCAGTGAAGAGCTGTCAAATGAAGTGAAAGCAAGTGCCATTATGCCTCGTTGACGTCAAAGGGTGCCATATCAGTATGTGAGTGAGTTCGAACGGTGCAGAATGATCCGTCACCGGGAAACGGAATTGTCATAACGTGACATTTTGGCTCGTACAGGGAATGCTGCTACGACGGTGATGCGTGTGTAACACCAGTGGATAGAAAATGGTCGTACGCAGCGATGAGCGGGTACTGGACCATGCAAAGTGAAGTGACCGCCATCTTTTCCGCAAGGTCGTAACGGACCGTACAGCCTTGTCCAAAGTGTTGGCTCGACACTGGATCACTGCAACGGGTGTGGACCTGTCTGCGTCGACGGTTCGACGTCGTCTGCTGCGGGCTGGACTGGTGGCACACATGCCATTTCGTCGGCTTCCATTGTTCAGAAACCACAAGCCTAAGTTTGCAATGGGCACGTGAACGCCGTCGCTGGCGTGCTGAGTTGCAAAATGTAGAGTTTTCGGACGAGTCCCGCTTCAACCTGTCCTACAGTGAGGGCCGCATACGTGTTAGTAGTTACCGCAGTGACCGCAATCTGGCAGCCTGCATTGTGGNGCCATTTCGTCGGCTTCCATTGTTCAGAAACCACAAGCCTAAGTTTGCAATGGGCACGTGAACGCCGTCGCTGGCGTGCTGAGTTGCAAAATGTAGAGTTTTCGGACGAGTCCCGCTTCAACCTGTCCTACAGTGAGGGCCGCATACGTGTTAGTAGTTACCGCAGTGACCGCAATCTGGCAGCCTGCATTGTGGAGCGGCATAGCGGACAAACGCCAAGTGTGATGGTGTGGGGCGCCATNCAATCTGGCAGCCTGCATTGTGGAGCGGCATAGCGGACAAACGCCAAGTGTGATGGTGTGGGGCGCCATTGGATATAAAATACGATCTCGACTCCTATGTATTCAGGGCAATCTGAACAGCAACTGTAACATCAGAAAGGTTTAGAGCCCGAGGTAGTGCCCTTACTTCTGCAAATCCACATGCCATATTTAAGCAGGACAATGGCCGGTCACATGTGGCGAGAAATGTGCAAGCTTTCTTCAATTAACGATTGGTACCATTACTTTCCTGGCCTGACATGTCACCCATCGAACATGTTTGGGCTAATTGTTGATCGGCGACTTGTTAGTCACGGACCTCCAGCAACCACTGTTGATGATTTGTGGACACGCATACAAACCGCGTGGAGGGAGGTTCCCCAGGAACATATCCAGGTCCTCTTTGATGCCTTGTCATGAAGTTTAGGGGCTCTGATTGCAGCACGTGAGGGCTTCACACCGTACTGAATTATCAAGGACAGAGATCATTTACAGTTCTGCAATACTAATCATCCTAATCAATTATGTAAAGTCATGTATATAAAATGTGTTGGTGTTGCATTTTTCACAAACGTTAGTGTATTTGTATGTGTGTCTGTGNATGTAAAGTCATGTATATAAAATGTGTTGGTGTTGCATTTTTCACAAACGTTAGTGTATTTGTATGTGTGTCTGTTTTTGTGTGTGTGTTTCATGACTACGTCCACTGTGAAGTATTCCGGTACATCGTTTTTCTGATCAGTAGGAAACCCGTAACCAATTTTAGTATAAAAACAATTTTATTACGCAAATATTTTTTGCAGAACTTAAAAAAAAAAACCACTTAATCTATTCTATTGAATTCGCTTTGTAGTTACTTTTTTGCAAAACATTTTCGTGAGCTAAGTTGTTCGCATATTTTTTTCGAATTTATCNGAATTCGCTTTGTAGTTACTTTTTTGCAAAACATTTTCGTGAGCTAAGTTGTTCGCATATTTTTTTCGAATTTATCCAGTAACTGCCAAAAAATAACAAGAAGACGCTCATTTATTTATGGATGAGGTAATATTTGCAATATCTTTTAGATGAAGATCATAGCTATGTGTGAAAATGAAGATAGCCACTGAAGTATTACAGCATTCACAAGTGTCGGTTTTTGCTTCATTTTAGCACGTTCATTCCCCCCACCAGACGTGTTGAAAAAATATTTAATTTTTAACTAATTGAATGCTCTATTTTTCTTTTTAACTATTTGGAGACAGGATTCTTTAGAGAAATGGTTGTTTTTTGATTAATACTCTATTTTATGTTTCTGGTGATATTTTTTTGTCCGAAAAAGAGGAGAGGGGGAATATTTATTTCGAGTTACAGTTTAAAACCGGAAGCATTAGGAGTAATGCTTTCTAATAATATGATAAGACATTTACCGATTTATATTTGTGAAGACAACAAGTGCACAACAATTAGTTGGTTCGCGCTACTTCATTTTTAAACTGCCACAACTATATGATTCATCTGGCNGACAACAAGTGCACAACAATTAGTTGGTTCGCGCTACTTCATTTTTAAACTGCCACAACTATATGATTCATCTGGCGCCCGCCTAATTGGATGCATTACGCGTATTGGTCGAGGAGCAAGTAGTATACTCAAGTAAAGAATAACAATGGTAATTTGTAAAATTATTTTTTAAATATTGAAANGACAACAAGTGCACAACAATTAGTTGGTTCGCGCTACTTCATTTTTAAACTGCCACAACTATATGATTCATCTGGTGCCCGCCTAATTGGATGCATTACGCGTACTGGTCGAGGAGCAAGTAGTATACTCAAGTAAAGAATAACAATGGTAATTTGTAAAATTATTTTTTAAATATTGAAACACATATAGGATGTGGAAAAGATAATTTACAAGAACAACGACTGCTCAGGTGCATTCAAGAGTGTGAAACTATTTTCATAATTTTAGCATATTACATGATTTTTCTTGTAACATGAAATAATAGACTGATTAAAGTATGACATTGGAGGAAAAAGACTCTTCAAATATAAATCAAACTAGTAATAGGAATTTTTAAATTTAATTTTTTTTTTTCGCACAAATCACAAAACAGATGAAACTTTATAAGTCAAGCTACATACTCAAATAATTGCAATTATTGATAGAATGTAATAATAAATATGTTTTAAATCTTTAAGTGATTTGCAATATTTCATGTTTAACTTTCTAGATAGAACGTTAAGTCAAATTAGTCGAGTAGTTAAAATTTTTACGCGGTTAACCAAGTGTCGGATTTAAAGAAATAGAAACATGCCACTTCTACGACTTCAATAAATATTTTACAGGAAACATAACTTTGTGTTCAAAAAAGTTTCTGAAATTTTTACATATCTAGGTTTTAATTTATAATCCTTATATGTAGGCTTAAAGTAGATAAGCGATGATTTTTCTTAATTATACCTTATATATTGTGCAACAAAAATACCCATAAAATCTAAAAAAAAAAATTATATATATATAAAAACGTTTAGGCTATTTAACAACCTTAAACGTTTCAAACACTAACTCACAAGCTTGAAAAGAGTAAAAAAAAATTGAATACAGATAAAAATTATATTATACTGTAAAAGCTTGTTATTAATGCATAGGATCCCTACGAGCNTGGTCGAGGAGCAAGTAGTATACTCAAGTAAAGAATAACAATGGTAATTTGTAAAATTATTTTTTAAATATTGAAACACATATAGGATGTGGAAAAGATAATTTACAAGAACAACGACTGCTCAGGTGCATTCAAGAGTGTGAAACTATTTTCATAATTTTAGCATATTACATGATTTTTCTTGTAACATGAAATAATAGACTGATTAAAGTATGACATTGGAGGAAAAAGACTCTTCAAATATAAATCAAACTAGTAATAGGAATTTTTAAATTTCATTTTTTTTTTCGCACAAATCACAAAACAGATGAAACTTTATAAGTCAAGCTACATACTCAAATAATTGCAATTATTGATAGAATGTAATAATAAATATGTTTTAAATCTTTAAGTGATTTGCAATATTTCATGTTTAACTTTCTAGATAGAACGTTAAGTCAAATTAGTCGAGTAGTTAAAATTTTTACGCGGTTAACCAAGTGTCGGATTTAAAGAAATAGAAACATGCCACTTCTACGACTTCAATAAATATTTTACAGGAAACCTAACTTTGTGTTCAAAAAAGTTTCTGAAATTTTTACATATCTAGGTTTTAATTTATAATCCTTATATGTAGGCTTAAAGTAGATAAGCGATGATTTTTCTTAATTATACCTTATATATTGTGCAACAAAAATACCCATAAAATCTAAAAAAAAAAATTTATATATATATAAAAACGTTTAGGCTATTTAACAACCTTAAACGTTTCAAACACTAACTCACAAGCTTGAAAAGAGTAAAAAAAAAATTGAATACAGATAAAAATTATATTATACTGTAAAAGCTTGTTATTAATGCATAGGATCCCTACGAGCGTATATTTTTAATAAAGATAGGAAGTATGTACTTTTCGTGGCGCGTACTTTTAAAATTTCCTTGCAAACGTGTTATACATGTTATGGGAACAACTCCGCTGTAGGGACCTTCTCCTGAGAAATTCGAGAATGATACATTTTTTTTAACGTCTATCTATAAAATTAACGCACTGAGGCGAAATTTCCTTAACATGGGATTTCCTATTTTAATTTCGCAGCAGCCAGTTTTTTATAGGCAGTGGCCTTGACATCTCANAATTTCCTTAACATGGGATTTCCTATTTTAATTTCGCAGCAGCCAGTTTTTTATAGGCAGTGGCCTTGACATCTCATGAGTCGCAAGGAGTAACCCAATTTGAAGGCGACCAAGTGAAGAAACTGCTGATATTTTTTTAGGAAATGCTGGCCCATGTTTATTTACTGTTTCAACTTATCCTAGTTGTGGNGTGAAGAAACTGCTGATATTTTTTTAGGAAATGCTGGCCCATGTTTATTTACTGTTTCAACTTATCCTAGTTGTGGAGTCTGCTTTTAAAGTGCGTTTCTTTCGTGTGGCAAGTAAACGGTGGGTTTTCGTATTACAGTTCCCAGTTCTATGAACGGATGGCACACTTGTGTGTTAAGAAGAACAAATGCCGCCTAACTAGTCAGATGGTAAAATTTTGAACAAGCGTTCTGCTACACAAAAAAAAATATATATGTATATAGTATATGAACTATCTAAAATGCTAGCTTAATAACTATTTACATAACACTCCCATGCATGCTACAAGATGAATCATGCAAACATAAAAGGAGGTACAAATGTTTCTAAAACTTGGTTTTTAACCTATGAAACTAAAAAAAAAGTACATAAAAGCAATAACAGTAGTTTATAAATGGGAAGTCGTGGCCAATGGGATGGCGGTCCGGCGCTGGCGCCGTGTAAATTTTCATTTTTTTACATTTTTCTCTCACAATTTCCTTTTTCCCCTTTGAAATCAACAATATTTCTTTTAAAATTGCATTTTTCCGCTTCACAATTTCCCGTTTTTCCCTACAAAAAGACAGTCTCTCACTTGCAAAAACGAGCCTCCGAAGCACATTGTGAGCCATTGAAAGGATTTTGGAGACTTAATTTTCGAGAGCAGAATGTAGGCGGCAAATTTGTTTTACTGGCATGGGATATGCCATATCATATTAAAAAAATANTAATTTTCGAGAGCAGAATGTAGGCGGCAAATTTGTTTTACTGGCATGGGATATGCCATATCATATTAAAAAAATAATTTTAATTTTTAAAATTTATTTGTTTATTTTTAATTTGTACCGAAATTGTTTATAGAGTATTACGGAAACATGCAAAAGTTTCGCATTCAGTTGCTACATTTCTGGTCGCCATCTTGTTTTCCGGCCAACATCTTGTTTCCAATTACCATTTCGTTTCCATCAGACATCATGTATTTCACTGACACCATCTTTCATTCGGGCTTTGTTGTTCCACATCGGTTTAGTAGCCAGCTATGTACTCGGTCCCCTCGAACAGCCATCTTAGATTGCGTCACTTCCACAAACTTAAATTATGCTATATGGCCGTAGCCTTTAACCCCCTAAATCTTCAATTTAGTCGGTCGTTCGTGTGTGCTACAAAAATAACTGGGGCGTATTATAGCAAGACGAGTCATGAAGACATTTATGTAGGACCTCTCTTCGCCATATACAACACTGAAGAAGGTCTAGCCAGGCCCGACTCGATCTTCGCTCTTCTGTCCTTCCAGTGCAGGGTCAAATTTCTACCACTTCAACAACAAACTTCCAAGATTGTTGCGTCCAGCATGCCGGGAATATATTATAATATTAATCCACCCTACTATTTTGTGCACTTCAACATAAACCTTCGTTGCCATATCATTGATTTGTGCACATCCAGTGATGGGCCTTCACAACAAATATTAAAGTACTAACTTTCAAATCATCATATTTTGACATATCATTTCATTTAGTTTTTTATCATGAGCACATGCAGTACCATCGTGCAGTGGCGGATCTAAAAACCAAGGCTACCATCCTACGATCCTACTATAATCTTATAAATGTGAAAGTCTGTTTGTGTGCGTGTATGTTTGTTACCACTCAGTTCAATAGCGGCTGAACCGATTTTGATGAAATTTGGTATGTAGTTTCTTTAGGTCCGGGAATATGACAAAGGATACTTTTTATCCCGGAAAATTGTACGGTTCCTGTGGAATAAAAACAAAACCTAATTCTGCAACGGCTGGCAACGTGACCGAAATACTTTTTTCCTCTGGTGTCAGAGTTCATCAGGCCGCCCAAGGACCTCTGAAATGGCATAACGACTGCTATCAATCGATAATAACCGGGACCTAATATTTAACGTTTCCTCTGAAGCCCGGAAGCGCTCAGATGTTATGCCACTAAACGGTCACCCATCCAAATGTGTGCCGCTGGGAACGTTGCTTAATTTTGGGGATCGATTAAGATCTCTCAGCCAAGCGCATAAAGTAGTAACTAGGTACATTTATATCTAAAGTTACAACATGATGAAACTTACGTTTTGATTTTCATACATCGTCTGGAAAGCGTAAATGTGGTAACTACGTGATAGTTGCACAGATTCACTCAGAAAAACAATATCCTACGTCTTGGCTATCGGGTAAAAATTGTTTCCTTCCTTTTGGGTTGCCGTAATCAGTTGCAAACCTAGGCCAACATAGCATAATTTTATAATTCTGTTTTCACATAAATGAATTGGCTTTTCCCAATTTATTCATTAGTGTATCTTTGTAGAACTCAATGGTACCCGGGCGAAGCCGGGCCGGTTTTTTAGTGGTGTATAAAAAAATTTCTTAAAAAATTTAATTATTTTATGCGTTAACAAAATTTTTACTCGGGTCCAAAAAAAAGAGCAAACGACTGTAACCGCTTAATTACAATTTCTCATAAGTTTTTTGTATACCTTTGGTATTTCTTGTATAATATATATAAGGAAAGTAGTCAGGATAGAAACACCAACGAGAAATAAAACACTTCTGTTTATTCAATATAAACATAAATATTTTTAACATAATTCTTATAACAAACATAAAAATCAGAATCCTTACATTTTTCATTCAATTCACATAGTGTCATTACAGCAACATGCTCACTTTTCACGTAGTGAATATAATATACTTATACGCAGCTCAAGACACTATGATAGCAAGCGTCCAACCAGAACCCTTAGCCATGCATTCTTATTAGTCGCAACAAAGTTTTTTCTTTCAAGGACTATACAGCCTCTGGAATGTTATCAACCCTGTACAGTGTTTCATTCGCAGCCTTAAATGCTCGCCTACTAGTGGCCTCATCCGAAGATAGTGACTTTTCGTAGGTACACTCCACCCAAATATTGTATTCTATGGTACCTTCTTCGACTTCTTCTGTAAGTTGATTGATTAACTATCCTTTGCTTAATGTAGTCAAGGTATTTACAGATCTCTTCCTTACCAACTAAGTTATCCCCAATAACATGATCTTTCAAAGTACCCTTGAATGTTTGTGTTATATCTATAAGAGGGTAATTGCTCAAGTTAAGTAACTTACTTAGGTTTGAAAAATTGTTTACTTTGATTTTTTGGATATACGGTAAATAATCATTTCGTCCAATACAATGATATATTTACAAATGGCGAAGAGTTTGCAAAATTCAAGTGCCTAGCTAACATCTTTTCGCCTGTAAATTACGGAGGGTGTCATTTAAGTAACAAAAATTGTATAGAGTTAATTTAGTATTTTTTATATATTTTTAAAGTACTGGCGTTATGTACATACTTATATAAAGAAATTTCTCAATTAATGGACATATGGTTATCATGTTAACCGGAGGTGGTCATTAATACACGTTGCGTAGTTGTCTCAACATTTCAAACAGTTGCACCAAGCTTACAGAAACACCAGAGTCTAACGTAACGCGTCTGACAATATCCGGTGGGATTTGTTTCGCACAAATACTTACGTCCGTCCAACATTCTCTTTCCCAAGCAAGTTCTTTAAACATTTCACACGAGGATCGAAAATTCCTGGTTTATCAGGTTTGTGGAAAATTGCATTGGGGAAATATGTCTTCTAGAATTAATATCGCTGATTATAAGCATCTGTTATCTGGTTTCCATGTTAAGAAAACTATAAATTCTATACGCTATCCAACATATACCGGGAATTTCACAGTGATTTGGAACAAAAAATTACTGTGATATATATATACATATATACAAGCATATATAAAAAATGTAAAATCCCCGACCTTCTCTAAATTATTATCGTCCAGGAATCCGTGTAAAATAAGTAGTATATTAGAAAAATACTTTGGGGTTATAAATCATATTTTAGTCTAAATCTTGTTTTATGCATGTCGTTATTCAAACTGATATAAAACAATTTTTTGCAGTAACGGTTCACTGATAATAACTAAAACATTTTCCATCAGTAACCTGAAAGTTCAAGCCTCCCAAGATTTTAAAGACGGATACAACTATTAAAACACCGATACTGGTAAAATTATGGCTGGGCTGATGTACAGTCGCGATGTGTTTTCTTTTTTTACTTCAGCTTTAGGAGCATACGATGAAATGAAATACGGAGAGTTCTTCGTTGCCACGGTAGCTTGAACTTCTTCCTCCCTGTCATACCAATTTCATTTTTACCGAGGAGACTTTATACGAAATGTTTGTATGCATGTCGCCTTCTTCGTGCAGCAAGTTTCGTTCCACGTTCATAAATCATGTAAATCGCGGTGACCCGCGGGGGAAAAAAAAAAATCGAATTCCTTCGTCACGTCCGCATCTTGCCGGAATGTGCAATCCTTCTGAGTTCCGAGCGGATGGAGCTCCTCACCCTGACCCGCTACTTCCGGAAGAAAATTGCACCTCCGAATAACCTGGCAGCGGTCTGCCTCACTTCGACGAAACTGCCACGATTCGATCAACACTTATGGGGAGGGAGCGCTTAATTAGACATCGCGTTGCGTACGTGTCGGCAATCGCAAATCACAGCGACGTAGAAAGAAACTTAGTGCAGCTACGAGTATCTAACTCCTGTCCGTTGTGACGCATACGATTTGTAGCAAAAATAAATGTCAAACATGCTGGAAACATTTCTTATTGATATGGAAACCCTTAATAACTTTGCTATGACTCGCCTCACGAAACTGTATAAATTCTCGGAACGCAGGGCTCTGTGAGTTTTATTAGGAAAACCATAACGTCTATGATGTAAATGGTGCACTACACCACGTACCACAGCACTGAGCAATACTGTTACTTCGGCATTCCACACAAAAACGAACCATCCTGCGCGTATCAAAAGTAAACATCTGTTGTGGGAAATGAGCTCTAGCAAGGAAACAAAGATTTTTCGAACCTTACACTCGTAGTTGCTTATCCCCAGAACGTGGGGAATTTCCCCGTGAAGATGAGACCCGTGTTTTTTTTGATGGCCCGTATTTAAGGAATAATTGTTTTTCGTGCTAAAGTAAATTTACAGAGAATGCAGAGAATTAGTCTCACGTCTTAGACAGATATTGCAGAACATTCAGTTTGGCATTACATATATACTAACAGCTCGGGCGACTGACATGCAGTGGCCAATACGTAATCTGCGAACGCATTTCTGAACATGCTTTCTCTTTGTCTTGTAATGGAATTAGATAAGCTATGGTTTCTCATTCGCCGGTTCGTGTGAGGTTCTGAAGAAACGAAGGCAACACTGTAGAGCGTTTATTTACAATATTTTTTGTAATATATTTACGTGCAAGTCTCTCTTATTGTGTAATTTTTTGTTCCGGCAATTACTATGCATTGCAAATAACCGAGCATACATTAATAGCCAGTGATAATTGAAGGGCTTGCCGGAAGAAGGGCCTATCGCACATATCCATCATCTAGTGTGTACATGCATAAGTTTGTTGTTGTGGGTAGGCATTGAGGAACAGCAGAAGAACATTTCTTCCGTTCTTGGTGGAGGAGGGGTCTATTCCCACACTGGTAGAAATAATTGTTACAGATTTGGAATAGGCCCTTCTTCCACCAAGCTCTTCTATTATATTTCTTATTGTTGAACGGGGTATCTTCATTTCGTCTTTTTAGCTTAATGTGACTTTACATATATTTGTTAATTATATTGTGTAACTCTCATTTTGTAGGTTTATTATTTGCAATATGAAAATATGATCTAAATTTTAAATGGTGTACATTTAAACAGCGCAAATGCAATCTTGTCTTTTTGCTGTACATTTTCATACAAATAGAAAAAACTGCAAAATTTAGCAACCCTGGTAGGCATAAGATCCTTTGCTTATTTTAAGCAGCGAATGCAAGCAGTGTTAAGGGATAAAAAGCCACATGGATCTAGTTCTGAACCTCAATGCGAAAACACTGAAGAAATATGTAGTCTTTCTATTATATAGTATGCTATATGGCAAATGAATATGTGCATTATCATTCTATGCCCTTGCAGTTAATACGTGGGCCTATTTTTCTTCCGTATGTTTCTATAAAGTTTATGTAGGAAGATACCTACACGCAAATCTATTTTCTGGAGCTCCTGTTTGGATCAATTGTTATTGCATTGGGCAGTTATATATTACACATATTTTTTGAGTTTTACTGACTGGACTTAATATTATTTCAAGAAAATTGTTGGTGCAGTGTCGAATGTTTAAAACACACGATACTCCTACGAAAATTAAGTGAACGTGTTTCTAACATATAGGTCAATGACATGATTAAAATAAATACGTCCCTAATAATAATTTACGGTTAAAAAAATATAAACCTTGTATACCAAATTCTTACTATGACACATGAAATTCAACATAAAAGTTACTACGTGAGTCAAAGTCATTCCGTATGCATATAACATTTGCAGCCAGGACGACACTTATTAAAATACCAAGAAACCACCACGGAAACGTAAAAATTTCAGAAACCCAACTTTATCACAACTTTTAAACTTATCCAATTGCTTTAAAACACGATTTTTACAATATTTGAAACGAAATGTTAAGTTTTTCAAGGGAGCGATATTCCAAACATACAAATTCCAGACAGCGTCAGCACGTAAAATCTGCAAAAAAAATACACAAAATTCTTCTTGTATGTAAATAATGTTTAGGTAAGTCATAATAATGGTAATATTTAATTAATTTCAAGACAAAAACTGTATAGTCAAACAATTGCTTTCAAGTCGTGTCGGTAAATACTTACAGTTGTGTTATTTGAATAACAGCGAAGAAATAACGAGAAATAAGATTTTTTTAACATAATGATTGTTTGATACTATGTGGCACTGGTTGAATTTGGAAACATAAAAAATACCTCCACCAACCAGGGAACTTTGTTGAATAATATCAGCAATGAGCTAGTGTTCTACCTTTTATTTACTTTTATTCTTTCATTCGTTCAATAACAATTCTCTCAGACAGTGACTAGCCCAACACAACACAAAACAATACGAACACAATTCGACACCCTTCATCTTATCCGGGACTTGAACCCGGAACCCCTCGTAGCATTAGCCAGCACGCAACCAAGTACGCGACGTATATCAGCTACAATTTGAGGTAACACGATGCATACTAAATATTTTCGAAAGATGAAAATACAATTTTTCAATTATTATGTTTCTTGCTTTGTTTCTGCTGATGAAACCATTTAAAACATGACATATGTTTTTAAGTTGTTTAATCTTTCAGTTGTGCCCAACTCCCCGTGACCCTGTGGACCATGTCTCTGCAGGCTTTCCCATCCTCTACCACTTATCCAAGACTTTCCAGACTCCTGTTCGTTGCTTCTACGACTCCATTCAGCCATCTCATTTTCTGTCGTCCTCTTTTCCTTTTTCCTTCCTTCTTTCCTAGCATCAGATTCTTCTCCAGTGAATACTTTATCTTTTCATTATATGACCAAAAAAAATGTGTTTATCATAGAGTATTTGCCATTCTGCAGTGACTGGTTTGTCTTCTTCGCTATCCATGGCATTCTTAATATTCTTCTCCAACACCACAACTCAAAAGTGTCAATTCTTTGGCGTTCAGAATTCCTAGTGGTCCATCAGTCTTCCTAATTGTTCATCTCTCACAGGTGTATGTTACTACAGGGAACACCATGGCCCTAATTATGCGAATTTTATTTGGTAAGGCGACAACCTTGCATTTGAGAACTTGGACAATCATTGACATAGTTCTCCTTCCCAATAATACAGACATTCCTTTTTGTTTAAAATTTATGTTGAACTGTGGCGATTTTCTTCATTTTTTGATAACTTGAATATATCGCAAGGTATAAAGATTTCATTTTTCCTTATTTTATTTGGATTTGTCATGCTACGGACAAATTCCTAGGTATTGTATTTATTTTGTTTCATGCTTATTATTGCGTGAAGGAAGAGAGCATGATATATTTTATTTATCTGGCAATTTCGTAGCTTCTTCAGATATATGCATTAATTCTTGCGATGAACTCCATGGCAGTATAATGTTATGCATTTTGAGGAAAGACAGCCAACAGACAGAATACAGAAGGTTTTACAAATGGGCCCACTAAATAGTAAACTAATCCTAAGAAAATGCGCTTTAGCAAGTCTAAATCTGCACTGATCTAAAAAGGAACTAGAAATACCGAGACTGTTAAAGTTTTCTTTATCCACTTCAGCCTATAGGTAATTAACCTTGAGGGCTTTGCATTAAATACCAAACTAAATAATAGAAGCGGGGTACTGAATGTGCTTAGTTCCACGTCAATACACAGTATACCATCCCTAGAGCATCAACACAGATGTGTATTTTCGCGTGTAAGCGATCGTGCATATCACGAATATCATTCCGAAATATAGTGTTGCAAACCTCTTGCACCTGTTGCCGCTGTTGTGCAAGGCTAGTAGCTAATCGTACTGATTGGGTTAGACGTCGCGCCATCATGTACTAAACATTTCATTTGGAGAGAGGTGCGGAGATTGCGCTAATGAGCGTAGTTGTTGAACACCACGAAGAGTAGTTCTAGCAGTAGCATCTGCATTTGGACGAGCACTATCCTGATGAAACAGTGCATCACCTTCTTATTGAAGGAATGGCAGTAGAATGGGTTGAACAACGTGCTGGATGTAGCGGTTACTGTTTAACGGATCCTCCAGAAACATCACTCGTGAAGGGAAATAGTAGTTTATTGCCCGCCCCTCTTTTTTCCCATGATACCAGAAGTTTGGCCCGCATGCCAGGACTAGTGCACAATGGAAAATGACGCTCATCAGCATTCATCGCTAAACGCAACAGACCACCACTCCATTCTCCAAACGATCATTTCACGACACCACATGATATGTCCACGATGATGTTGTGGCAGAAGAGAAGGCCTGTTCAAAGGAGCACGTGTTAATAGTCCCCCTTCGTGACCCATTCGATATTATCTCTGCTGTGGATGCGGTACGGTCTGCCAGGGCTGCCCTTTCAAGCCGCCAATCTTGACTGCATGTATACTACAGGGCCGTCCTGAACCTGCTCTACAGGTTTGAGCCTGTTCAATCGACCACAATTTATAACATTGCCACACTACAGATTCATTATGACCAATGTGTGCAGCAATCCATTAATAAGTCCATCCCGCTTCGCAAATTCCCACGATGTCTTCGCGGCATGACGACAGCTTGTCTGCTATAAATGTACTCAACATTCAGCCTTTTAGGTGCACAAAATGACACTGTCTGGTGTGTTGCTGTACATGGCACAACTAAGTAAATGGTATAGAGTCATCGGTTAGCCAATTTCCTCTAAATGTAAAACAGTCCAAATACATCCTTTATGCAGCTATTCTACCCACGTATACTTGAACTTCACCCTTTAGGGAGTTTAAATGCGTGTTTCGTCAGTGAATTTTCGTTTTCATCGGAAATATACTACGTTTTAACTAACCAAAACCCATCGAAAATATTTGCTTACTGTCTTATACACTGGAGAGTAAAAAAAACTTGAAGATACGTGTGTATGCAAATAACAGAGGTCTGGAACCAATCACAATAACGCGATGCGGTCGGCAGAGCCTATACAAGACAACAAACGTCTGGCAAAGTTGCTAGATCGGCTACTACTGCTACATTGCCAGGTTATCAAGATTTAAGTGGAGCATGGTGAAACTCCAGCGAAACTCTCCTAATGTTAATGCGTGGATTGAGATAACGACAGACGAAGATTATGGCCCGTTTTTCTTCGCCGAAAGGACCATCAATAGGGCGACCTACTTAGATATGCTTACCTACGCTCTTCCTTTTGCCACAGATTGTCCAAGATTGCTGTAAGAACACAGTTTACTTCTGGCAGCCACGTTGTACCTGATGTTCTCAAGTTTCTAAATTCTGAGTTTCCTGGCAGATGGTTCGGGCGCGGAGTATCTCTGCAGTGAGCAGCAAATTCACCTGACTTCACACCCATTAACATTTTCATTTGGAAATTTGCCAAAAAAAACCGTGTGTTCAGTGGACGCATTACCACCTTAGTGGACCCTCGGGACCGCATTATGCAATCTGCGTCTGTCATGACAATATCAATGCCCTGGAATGTCTTTTGCGCTGCTGCCGATAGTTGGAATATGACTGGTGCACATGTTGAAAGTAATATCTTACGAACTAAAACCATTACACAATTTACCTGTTCAACCACTCTTACAACAAAATCGATTCTTAATTTATGGATATTCTGGTTATCCATTGAAACAAAATGTAATTCATTTAAATTATACTTATTTCATAACGATTGGGGCACACAGGAAACGACTTGACTGTAATTTCATATCATCTCTTATAATCTATATAATTTTATATAAAATTAAAAGTTTGTATTATGTTTGTATAAATGTAATCTATAAAATTCTACACCGTTCTATGGATTTGAACCAAATTTCACAGGGACGCTCTACAGTACCAAATATAAAATACTGTCTGGGCCAAAATTGACTCCAGCCGCCCATTAGGCCCATTTCTATTATACATAGTTTGACGGATCTGGACCAAATTTGGCATGGATGCCCTTCAGTTTCCAAACTCAAAATACTGTGTTGGCCAAAATGACTTCCGGCACCTTAGTGGGCTGGAAACCTTCAATGGAGTCGTGTATTTCAATTCTGCACCGTTCGACGGATCAAGCCTAAATTTAGCAGAATATTCTTCAGTGACAAAATTATAATACTGTGAAGGCCAAAATTGACTCATCCCCACCCGAATTGGGTCGAAAATCCCTAAAATGGGGTTGTAAACCACACGTTGCCCTCATATACCCGGTCAACTGCGGATAGTTAAGCTAGTTTAGCTTAGAATGACTCACTGGTTAGTGGCAAGAGCTGGACTCTCTGGGGTTCACGAATATGGTTTGGGAATATGTAGTCGTAAGTTCAGACACCAATTTAGGTATAGGTTTTTGCCTTCGTGTGTCCATAGTGAAATTTTGTTTTATTGTCATGTCAAATAAATTTATGCCGTGAAAATAACTGAATGATAAAAATCAATTTTAATCATGGTTTTTAACCTTATTATGTGTTAGGTATTTACAATTATTGGACCACGTTATACTCTGATTAATTAAATGTTTAATAAATTTTTATTGTTACGCTACTACAATATTTGGTTACACCCTAATGAAATCACGAGAAAAGTGGATAAATTTGTCAGTGAATCTGTTTATTACGTTTTTGGATTAGGGCGATTTATGATTTCTTAAAACTGCATCGTTGGCGTTCGAGTGCTACGCCCTAGCAAGCTCAACTTAGTGACTACTGACTAAATAAAAATATTTTTAATAAGTACATTACAATGGTTTGCCATGGTCACCACGTCGCTGTGTGTGTTCTTTAGAATCTGCGAGGAAATTATAACGCAGTATAAATATTAAACTCTAAATACGTTAATATAATACTTTCAACAGTTCATAACAAATAAATGTAATAATAAAGATAGGAGATTATTTCTATTGTATTTAGTAAATAATTTTTTGGATAAAATTGAATGAAATTTATTAACTAAGGATAACAGAAAAAAATTAGTTTTTCGTGATAGGATTTTGCGTAAAACTTCAGAAAGGTAATAAAACGTTGACTGTAATTTTAACGTTTGGCTAATTTTTTGGTTCAATATGCGACTAGCACCAGGAAACCATTGCCGAGAAAATATTATAGTCAGTCACAAATGTCGTTGAACTATTAACTCTGAACCAATTTTAGGATAACTTATCCTAATGGAATAGAACTACAGCAGTCTCTAAATCACTTAAAACAACGAAAGATTAGTGAAATACTGCTCACTTAAGAGAAACATTAACTTGAGAAAGTCAATTTATGTGGTATTTGGGCAGTGGATCATAACGAGGAATGTGTAATTGTGTACCGCCGTTTTATTCATAGTTTTTCCCCGCGAGCGTGTGTAGGTGCTGTTTAGCCAGTTTTATTTCACACGTCTCTCTCAAACGTTTCATGCACTATTTCACAAATACAGGAAAAAAATGTAAACAATTTCTGGGAACGCAACTGAGCATCACTATAATACCCACGCAGTACTTCGTGATTTTTTTTTTATTGTAACATTTCTGTCATATTTGTATCCGAGCAAGATTTTCCGATACTATTTCCTCCGTAAATGAATACACTCATGTCGCAGTTCAAGTAGAATATTATATTAAAGCTCCCTTTGGAAAACGCTCAACTCTTCAAAAACAATTATTATTAAAAAAATTGGCAACGAAAGCTGTAATGTCATAACGTATATTAAAATTATTTGATAACAAATTAATTGGTAAAATGTTTTATACGTCCAGTTATATTCCTCTTAACCAACATCTGGTATGTTTCTTGCCTTTCTTGTTAGTGAGATAAAACACTATCGTTTAGTATAAACGTTTTAGTGAGGATATTTGGATGTACCCAGTTTATTTCGAATCTATTTGTCTTCCCCCGAAATACCGGCCTTTATACGAGTTAAGAAAATATCTATATTGAAAAAACATTATTTTGTAATCTTGTTATATTAAATGGTCACGTACACATTATGGTAGCACCTGGTTAAGGCGAAGGTGTAACTGAAATTATCAAGGCCTATATTTAAATTTGTAGAGCTCAGACTGGGGAAACAGCTAATCTGCTATTGTAAAGAAATGCAACGGAATTTACGTAAATCCAAAATTCATATTCCATTAATATCTAACGGTCGTGAAAGTATGCTATTTCCAAAGTTTTATATACCATTACCACGCATCTGAAACAAATAACTGCGTAAAAAATAGGTCTGACTCCCTCCATAAAATATTTATTTCAATTTAACCGATGAAATACGCGGAGTTGTTTCAACGAAGTAATTAGCTCGAGAGAGAGCAGATTTAGATTACTCGATTAAAAGGGAATCGCTGATTAAAACATTGTTGTGTTTCCTAGAACAGCATTTTGTTTACTGAATTTCCTTTTTCGTTGAGCTAAATATTTTGTTGGTTGATTAAATATATTTCCTGTCAGATTCTTTATTTGTGCATTGAACGCTAATTAAATCAGGGAAAGAAGCTTTTGTCTTTTATTTCCACGTTCGCGTATTGTTTCCGAGTTTTATTTTAAACGTATTTACACCCCAGTTTTTCTGCGTTTCTCATGACTTGCACAGAACAATTTCTTGGTAAAATAAAACATACATCTCTTTGATTTCGATTATTAAATCAAGCAAATATTTTATACTTTTGTCCGGCTGTCTGTCCCTTACTAATTAAGTTAATTTATTATAACTGGTATATGAATAACTCTCTCAGTGTAAATACCATGTTCCAATTACTTTATTTCGTTAAATATTTATGTATTATTTTTAAATTAAATAGGCTTATCCATACAAAGGCATTGTTTCTTGTTACTGACACAATCATTTACATCACAAATTTTTTTTTCCGAGAGATGTATTTGAGGATAGTTCGCATACAGTAGGACTTATGTAAACGTGTAGCAATTGTAATTATTCTCTTAAACGAAATAAAATCAAGGAAAGGCTTGAGTATAAATGCTATAAAATGTAATTAAAAACAATAAATCTGCTCACAGTTAAAGGTAAGGGGAATAATTATGCTGCGCATCAAATTTAACCCGTATTATTATTTTAGAGTAATAGCTTGTAGTTTTAAATATTTCGATATATGTTTTCCAGAGGTATAGTGGCTGCTTTATCATTGCCCTATTACCTAACGAACAAATTATGGTTGTTTACGTTTACCGAAGAGTATTCTTAATACACGTAGGTTATAAAAGAAGAGATCGAACAAGAACTAACAACTTCCCGTTTGCCAAAGTAGCCGCTCATGCTTAAACAACCCAAAAACCTGAAATTAATATCTTCATTTTTAAACTAGGAGTAAAAGATTATCTCAAGAGTACAAACTCAAAAATTGTATACATAATTAAGCACGGAACGCAACAACAAGTGTCACGTTTATTACCGACTAAGGACCATTTAAGCGTGGGCGAAATCTAGCTCTTACATTTTCCTGTAATTTATTCATACTTGATCATGATATGCTTATCTCTACTTCTCTAGTTAGTATGTCTTGCTACTATATGAATTTTCATTTTTATTTCCTTATTAAAATTGTTTCCAACAATTTTCACAAAATTGTTGGAACCAATTTTTTTTGTAATAGTGGTCTACTAGGACTGAAAATTTTCAAAATTCTACATTTTGATTTTTTAATTATTTTGAACTTACCCTGTACAGAATACATTCGTACAGCTCGAATTTAAAGCACGGTTCCCAATAAATATGATTCTATAGTGTAAAAAAGGAAATCGGCCTGCTTTCTTAGCTACAGAGAGGATCGACACGGTTATTTGAAAATTGAACGTGATGGGAGCCTGTTGCACCACCACGTTCCGGTCAGCTACAAAGTGCAATGACATGCGGATGGAGGAAAGGAAGAATACAAATGAGGGATGTAACGGGAGCGCGCCGAGAAACTTCCCATACGACTTCCGCGCCCCTGTCCAACCCTATGAGAATCCAACTTCGACAAATTTCCTTACTATTGTCGTCTGGGATACAACCAGAAACTGCAACCTTAGGAGGCCAGCGACCAAACAATTAGCAAACCATGACGCAATTTAAAGTTTACATTAAAACTTGCACTTACACTAGTAGAAATGTGTTTATTTATACTCCGTAGGATTACATGTCTATGGCCCGAATTTGTTAAACAAGAAAATGGAGATGGTATGTGGGACTGAACAAATCGTTAATTTCATTGGACATCAGGAATATCAAATGCAACACAATGAGCGGTCACCTTAATAAGAAGAGTAAGTACCCCTAACCGCCACACAAGCAGCAATTCTGGTATGTAACCTGTCATACAAATACTGAATATCTCTCTGGCGTACGGACGGTATCTCACACTCGCTGCACTTGTTGGCGTAGCTGGGTGATGGCCGTTGCCGGGGCTGGACTGGATGTCAGGAGCCGTCCTGTCATTCACTTCACGCGCTCGATAGGGCTGAAATCTCGTGATATATATAGCAGTAAGGGGTAGCATTCACATATATTGTACATAACGCTGCATTGCCCTGGCGACATGGGGGAGCACGTTATCGTGCTCGTCGGTGGGTTCCTACAGGGTGTCTAGACGTGGTCGGACGACAGGATCGATGATGTCATGGATGTACAGCGCACCCGTCATGCTCACCTGAATGAACACCAGAGACGATCGGGATGTGTATATTATGGTCTTCCATACCATAAGCAGAGGTGTGGAGTCTGGTATGGAGAGTGCGAATCTACCATGGAATGTTCCGCTTACCCGCACGTCTGCGAACCCGAGCACGACCATCATTTCGTCCAAGGAAAAAATTACTCTAATCACTCAACACCACTCCTCCCCATTCACCTCTCCAAAACACGCTGTCCTGACACCACCGGAGACGTTCAGACATGAGCAGGCATCAGAAGTGAACATTCCAGAGGAACACGAGAATGTAAACCTACTTCAAACAATCGATTGTTCATTGTTCGTGCAGACATGTGGGAGGCCACAGTGGCTCTGACTGCATGTGTAGTTTCTGTTCTGTCTGTCAGGCCGGCCCGAACGATCCTTCTGCCCAGGTGCTCATGCGCGCAGTTCTCCACCACTGACAGGCCGCTTAAATATCAAGCCTCAAGTGAGTGGCAATACTGTGAAACATCCAGACACCCTCTCGGAGTCACACTGTATAGATACGCTCAAAGTCACGTAACAGATCAACGGGTGCTCACCGTCGTCTTCCAGGCATTGTAGACACACTCTGCGATACACGCTCTATGGAATTGCACAGCCAACTGCTCTCGTTGTGTTGTCAGAGATCCTGCGATAACACAGTTTTCATAATGGCTGCAGACCGACTTAGGAAAGTAATGCCCTTACTTCCAACCGGAGTGCCCTTTATACACGAACAGTTCGTGTTGTGAAACTCCCTTTGAACTCTATGTTTACTAGGTGCTCTTAAATACATTTCCACCAGTGCATTAATTGACTTTTATAGTGGTTCCTGTTATTCTACTTGTCGCTGTCCTGCTGGTCCTTATGGCACCAGACATTCTTGCATTGCTGTACAACGTTCAGTATTGGTTGGTAATTAGTTATGGTGATGCCATGTTGATTTTGCGCTTTTGAAGCATCTTTTTTTGTAAATAGATTTACAATTTGTTTTGTATTATTGAGACATTTTGGAAAATCAATTTTTTTACAAGACAAATATTGCTGCTGCTTTGAAAATTAAAAGTTAATCCCTATCTGGACAAGTTTTGTTTTCTGGAAGGAAGAAATTTACAAAACAGTGTTGCCCAAACTATACCGGTGTATTGTTTTTAAATGTTGTATAGATGGCTCACACAAATTATAAGAGAAAAAAAGAGTGTTCCATGTGATGGTAATTTTTCTTGGCACTCACAGGCAGCTGTCTCCTCAAAATGAATGCCATCAAGGGGACTAATTTTTATAGGCTACGGAAAAAAACGATATGATGGCAGAAGGGGTTGTGATGGAAACACTCCTAGAAATCTCGCCAGATAACAGCAACATCCTGAACGTTTCCAACTCGGGAGAGTCCATGTTTACGTCCACCTATAATCGTACCCAGATTCTGCGCGCTGGGTAACCGGTACTTGTAGAATGGCCACACAGTCCCCTAGGTATTCAGTTACAGAACCAGTCCTACTTTAGAATACAGAAATGAAACAGCCGCTTGTGCGGCGAACTCAAGCCGCAGAAGCCAGCAAAATTGCCTCACTGGCCAGCAACATGTCAGAACACCATTCACCAACCAGCAACTGCGAAGAAAGATGTATAATATTATGACAACAGTAATAATGTTACCACAACAGTAATTTTTTATTATCTGTTAACCATGGGTTACTAATGTTGTTTGTTCATTGATATTCTGTTAAGCTGTTGGCGTTTTTGTAACACTAAGTACAATTGTAACAATATTATTTTCTTACTGTTATGTCAAAATTATGGTGGTGTTTATGTTGCTGCAAAACTAATTTTGCGTTGAATTGAGGTTAATATTTGTGTTAAAAATTTTCTTGTGTTTTCTTTTCTTAAAAAATTTATAAATACAATTATTTTGTCACGAAAAGGAATGTAACCAACAAAAAAACGGCGGGTCTTTGATTTCCCATTATAAATTCCTGTCCAGTGATGTCATCACAATGCATGGAGGAGTGCCTCGCATACAGCCGAAGTGAAGGGCAAGCATATATACCAATGGAAAGTAAATTAAAACTAATAATTTTTTAATATTTTGTAAACCATTTTCTTATCACGCATATCAATAACAACTTTAGCATAGTTCTAATGCATATGGTGAGACGAAGGTAAAACACCACTGTCCGGNTATCACGCATATCAATAACAACTTTAGCATAGTTCTAATGCATATGGTGAGACGAAGGTAAAACACCACTGTCCGGGTAGGAAGAACAATTACATGCTTATAAAAGTAATTGAGTTTAAGTGTCCATACCACCTGTATAATAATATTGCATGTGCCCCTTATGATTTGATTATCTTAGTTTCATAAGATGTACAGTTGCAAAAATGAGGATATCTATACTTACAATAAATATTTATGTAAAATGGTACATNTATCACGCATATCAATAACAACTTTAGCATAGTTCTAATGCATATGGTGAGACGAAGGTAAAACACCACTGTCCGAGTAGGAAGAACAATTACATGCTTATAAAAGTAATTGAGTTTAAGTGTCCATACCACCTGTATAATAATATTGCATGTGCCCCTTATGATTTGATTATTTTAGTTTCATAAGATGTACAGTTGCAAAAATGAGGATATCTATACTTACAATAAATATTTATGTAAAATGGTACATACCACCTGTATCGAGATAAATCATGTTAAATGTGATATCAATTTAGTAGTTATAGCTTCAGTGGATATAAGATGAGAGCAAACTATGCTTATATGAAGGCTTAAGGCATAACACTTTCCATCATACAGATCGAAGTTAGGAACATTACCTGCAGTTTGAATTTGGTAACTATAACTTCAATAGTTTGAAATGGCAACGAATTATACTTATAAAGAGGATTAAGACATAATGGCCCACATCATGTTGATGGAAGTAAGTAGTGATACCTATGTTATATATATGATGGCTATATCTTAAATGGATGGAAAATTTTTCCCAAATATGCTTATTAAGTGTAAGGCATAATAGACCATATCCTTTCTATCTAAGTCAGGAGAAATACCAATGATATGCTTCTAAGAATGCTTAAGGCCTAAAGACCATAGCGCTTAGATTTAAGTCAAGAATATTTATTACCTATGATATGAAATAATGGATATAACTTTTTCCATTTGTAAATTATGGACAACTATGCTTATATGTTCGTGGGTGTCAGATATTGGTATACTGCAGTTAAAACATGAACTATGATAAGGCTACAACTGTGTTGTACTTCTGGCTAAAAAAAAATATGCATTTAATTTTTTTAATTAAAAAAATTGTGCATGTGTCTACTAAATTGGATATGGCATTGAACAATTGCTAATAATAATTGTTGATGCATGTCGCATACTATAATAGGCATAGCGCCGTTACCACACCCCGCAATCTTATTAATACATATCCAGGGCAGGCAGCTGACCACCAAACTTTCAACCCGGGGATTCACCCCCGGGGATGAACCGAGGCTCAAAGGACACAGGCAAAGTCTTGGNATGGCATTGAACAATTGCTAATAATAATTGTTGATGCATGTCGCATACTATAATAGGCATAGCGCCGTTACCACACCCCGCAATCTTATTAATACATATCCAGGGCAGGCAGCTGACCACCAAACTTTCAACCCGGGGATTCACCCCCGGGGATGAACCGAGGCTCAAAGGACACAGGCAAAGTCTTGGGGCCAATGGCTCGGGGGAGAACATTCAGCCACGCAAGAGAAATGGCAGATAGGCGACTCACGACGAAGGAAGCAGGGGGTTGCCCCCGACCAGAATTGTGCAGACCACAGCTCGGAAATTAGTACTGTAGGAATCCCCGCGACACCACCCTCACCCTTCCTCCACCCTGGTTGGAGCGCACAATCCACTGACAAGACACAANGGAATCCCCGCGACACCACCCTCACCCTTCCTCCACCCTGGTTGGAGCGCACAATCCACTGACAAGACACAAAATTGGGCACAAAAACGCCCGAGTTACAGAGGGGAACTCCCCAGTCCCTCCCGAGAAATTGCTGACATAGGTAGCTNAATTGGGCACAAAAACGCCCGAGTTACAGAGGGGAACTCCCCAGTCCCTCCCGAGAAATTGCTGACATAGGTAGCTTCAATAAAACGACGAACGAGTCAAATCACGAGCACAGCCGAGAAGGAGCGACAGTTGTTCAGTGGCCTCGCCGTGAGGCATGAGTTGTATCCTCATGCCGAAAGACGCGAGGCAGCTGGGTGAGTCAGTCAACCGAGGCAGGTCAGACATGAGAGATGCCGAGACGCGGCATTAGTGAGTCATGTGACGGGAACAGAACAGTCGTATCACCAAGTCGGGACGCGAAGCGCGAGACCGAGCCATGGAGTCGAGTGTTGGCCTCACGAGAGGCCCCACACTCAGAGGAAGTAGACGGCACCAGATGGTGATGGAGCAGCACATCGGGACGCAAAGTGCGATACCGAGACTCGGGGACATGTCCAGACGCCTAGTGTCCCCCAAGACGTCAGAAACGTTAGCACTAGTACTTCGCTAAGGTCTCCGATGGGAACCACCAGCTAAGATCGCCGAGATACCACAAGTCCTGGAAACTATCTCTAGACTTCCAAGAAGGGACACCGAGCTGACCCAGCTACACCAACCAACGAAGATAACTCACCAAAAGCCGCAGTCAGAGTTAAGTAAAAAAATCTCTATTCAAGCAACCTTCCCCCGACGCATAGCATTCCACCAGCCCGCCCTTCAGGCCTATGACGTGAATTGGGGGAAGGGGGGCTCGGTATCGTGTGTGTGTAAATACCCATGTAATTTTCAGTCAAATAAAAGACTTGTGTGTTCACTAACTGAGAATGAGAGTATTTGTTCACCCCTTACACAACAACTACAGGTGCCCTTAGTCTGCATCAAAGTACAGTAACTCAGTACCCTACTAGCCACCATCCTGTATAACTCAGGTTGCAGTAGCGTCATTGTTTACTAATTTATTTATAGCATTCGACTTAAAAACACAAGTTCGGAAAAGTCCAACACTTGGTATATTTACTAACACCATTGTATGCTTATAAAATACAATATGGTGCTGGTCATAGTAACATAATAATTTTTTCTGATTACATATTCGTATATGCCAAAAAATATGAATCTGCAGACGTGTCACTCGATACACTTGTTTGTATAATTAAAACAAAATGTGGAAAAGGATATACATAAATTTTATTTTATAAAATTATTCTTTGTGTATTAAACAGTTGTGAAATCAGGATTGCATTATCCTTGAAAATATGAGTCCGTTGACATACTGCTAGAATTATTTATTTTAATTTTTAATACATTCATATAAACTAAATATGTAACTCTCATTTATCAAATTATGCTTTTTATAATTTATGGTTGTGGCATCACTTTAAATCTCCTTGCAAATACGAGTTTTATACACATCTCTCTATAACCTCATAACTGCAAGTTTTTAAAATAAAATAAAATATTTATTAAATATATAACTTCTATTTATGGCCCCTAGAATCCAAGATGGTGCATGTTTCCGACACCAGGATGCCTCAACTTTATTGATTTTGAGGGACTTTTGGCGATTTTGAGTAGCCAGGTGATTTTGCAGGTTTTTTTTCACTGTAAATTTAGCACCTCAACATTGCAGGGATGTTTACTTTAAAAGTTATCAATATGGCAGATGCGTGGCTACAGTGGCTGGAAAACGAAATATCAGTTTTCGAGAATCTTATACTACCATAAAAAGAAAACTTCAGATGTTTCTAGGGCGAAACAAGAAATTTGAGGGGAAAACAATACATTTTAAGGGGGAAATGGGAAAGTTTGAGGAAATAATAGTGAATTTTAAGGGGAAAATTAAGAAAACAAGATAACTGGCGCAAACAAGATGGCGACTGGAAACCAGATCGCCGATAGCTCAATGTCAAGAACATCAAAGATGGCCACTATGGCATTATGCAAAATGGCGGATCTGGGTGCCTAGGCACCTCAGACCCCAGCCCTTGTCCTCGGACCACCACTATCTATCTACTACTGCGAATATACTACGGTTTTTTTTATATTAAACTTAATTCGTAAAGGTAAGAACAGGAAATGAAATAGCCTTAATGCAATTTACATAAACAATTTAATATAGATCGCAGTCTTTCGCCGCCGTTATCATTACATACAAAACTTCTGCGCTTAAGTCCTGGCCACAAATTTTTCCTCGGCATTTCGGCAGTCGTTGCAGCTGCCATCTTCAGATTAAAGTGCACCTGAAGATGGCAGCTGCAACGACTTCCCCAACGTGGAGGAAGAATTATTGGACGCGTCTTAAGCCCACAAGTTATGCATGGGTAAATGTATTTACTCAAATATTCGTACGGTGAGTAATCGTAGTAGCGATAACACGGCTCAGGTAGAACTACATGCAATTACATTATTTTTTTCAGTGACGTAAAATATGGAATTACGGAATCCATCATTAATTTTGGACACAACATCAGCTGGTGTGTTTATATCGCCAACGAAATCAATCAATCCGGACACAGCGTTAACAGTCAGATAGGACCAGGGGAATAATCTCAGCTCAGCTCTGGCAAACACGTGGTTGCATTCGGCACTGGGCCGGCCTGTCAAAACAGTGCCAAGATATGCCAAGCAGGAGCTTACACGGGCGAAAGGCGGAGCAGCGGCTTGGCACGCGTTTCGCGTCGCGTCGTCGCGCGCATGCGCCGTGGTGACGTCACGGCAGGGGAAGCCAACAAGGCTAGCTTGCCCCGAGGTTATCAGTCGCGAGTGTCTCAGCGCAAACATCAACTCAGTGCGTTTGCATGCGTATGTGGAGTGCAACAAGCAAATGTTCCGTATGTTAATTATATTAATAAGAAAATAGGGAAACCTGGTATTTTAAAAAATTTACATATCACCAATTCTCCCATTATTTCGGTACGTTGTAAATTGCAAGGAAACTTTTTCGAGTTCGAATTATTCTTGCAATGGGTGTGAGTGATCGAATAAAACAATATTACAGACGTGCGCCATTATGTAGATGTCCTCTTTGTTGCAGGAACGGTGCTGTGTATGCCTGTGTTACCTTCAATGTGTCTTCCAGTTTATGTCCATGAAAATTTTACCACCACTTGTTCATCTACGTTGTCGTCATCTCTTGCCTAGTGTTGCTTGTGTATTTATACCGTATGCCACCGTGTTCGTTTTTTATGGTTATTTCTTCTGGGATTTTTNTTTTGAGTAGCCAGGTGATTTTGCAGGTTTTTTTTCACTGTAAATTTAGCACCTCAACATTGCAGGGATGTTTACCTTAAAAGCTATCAATATGGCAGATGCGTGGCTACAGTGGCTGGAAAACGAAATATCAGTTTTCGAGAATCTTATACTACCATAAAAAGAAAACTTCAGATGTTTCTAGGGCGAAACAAGAAATTTGAGGGGAAAACAATACATTCTAAGGGGTAAATGGGAAAGTTTGAGGAAATAATAGTGAATTTTAAGGGGAAAATTAAGAAAACAAGATAACTGGCGCAAACAAGATGGCGACTGGAAACCAGATCGCCGATAGCTCAATGTCAAGAACATCAAAGATGGCCACTATGGCATTATGCAAAATGGCGGATCTGGGTGCCTAGGCACCTCAGACCCCAGCCCTTGTCCTCGGACCACCACTATCTATCTACTACTGCGAATATACTACGGTTTTTTTTATATTAAACTTAATTCGTAAAGGTAAGAACAGGAAATGAAATAGCCTTAATGCAATTTACATAAACAATTTAATGTAGATCGCAGTCTTTCGCCGCCGTTATCATTACATACAAAACTTCTGCGCTTAAGTCCTGGCCACAAATTTTTCCTCGGCATTTCGGCAGTCGCAGCAGCTGCCATCTTCAGGTTAAAGTGCACCTGAAGCTGGCAGCTGCAACGACTTCCCCAACGTCGAGGAAGAATTATTGGACGCGTCTTAAGCCCACAAGTTATGTATGAGTAAATGTATTTACTCAAATATTCGTACGGTGAGTAATCGTTGTAGCGATAAAACGGCTCAGGTAGAACTACATGCAATTACATTATTTTTTTCAGTGACGTAAAATATGGAATTACGGAATCCATCATTAATTTTGGACACAACATCAGCTGGTGTGTTTATATCGCCAACTAAATCAATCAATCCGGACACAGCGTTAACAGTCCGATAGGACCAGGGGAATAATCTCAGCTCAGCTCTGGCAAACACGTGGTTGCATTCGGCACTGGGCCGGCCTGTCAAAACAGTGCCAAGATATGCCCAGCAGCAGCTTACACGGGCGAAAGGCGGAGCAGCGGCTTGGCACGCGTTTCGCGTCGCGTCGTCGCGCGCATGCGCCGTGGTGACGTCACGGCAGGGGAAGCCAACAAGGCTGACTTGCCCTGAGGTTATCAGTCGCGAGTGTCTCAGCGCAAACATCAACTCAGTGCATTTGCATGCGTATGTGGAGTGCAACAAGCAAATGTTCCGTATGTTAATTATATTTATAAGAAAATAGGGAAACCTGGTATTTTAAAAAATTTACATATCACCAATTCTCCCATTATTTCGGTACGTTGTAAATTGCAAGGAAACTTTTTCGAGTTCGAATTATTCTTGCAATGGGTGTGAGTGATCGAATAAAACAATATTACAGACGTACGCCATTATGTAGATGTCCTCTTTGTTGCAGGAACGGTGCTGTGTATGCCTGTGTTACCTTCAATGTGTCTTCCAGTTTATGTCCATGAAAATGTTTCCACCACTTGTTCGTCTACGTTGTCGTCATGTGTTGCCTAGTGTTGCTTGTGTATTTATACCGTATGCCACCGTGTTCGTTTTTTATGGTTATTTCTTCTGGGATTTTTNTTGCCTAGTGTTGCTTGTGTATTTATACCGTATGCCACCGTGTTCGTTTTTTATGGTTATTTCTTCTGGGATTTTTGTCACTTTTTCTTGTAATAACAGACTCAATTCCTTCTTCGGAGGGGTTCGTATCATAACTCAGTTAATTAGAAACTTTGGGTTATAATTAAATTACTATTTGTCTTCATGTATAGAGACACTAACTATTTTTCCTCTTGTAATACGTTACAGTGATACACCCCACAGAGCTACATGCACCCGAGCAAAGGTNAGACACTAACTATTTTTCCTCTTGTAATACGTTACAGTGATACACCCCACAGAGCTACATGCACCCGAGCAAAGGTCACTTGTTCATTGGCTGTAGCCACAGTCACGACTCGTTCTCCTGTCCAGCTTGGTTGCACGGCATTTAACAACCCGAGTGCTAAATGCTTACTGTTAAACCACAGCTCTACAGGAAGTGGCGGAAGAGCGGAAGTCCTATAATACCTGCTGAGTTAAGAGGTTTTCGTCGACGTGTAACATGGCGTNCAGGAAGTGGCGGAAGAGCGGAAGTCCTATAATACCTGCTGAGTTAAGAGGTTTTCGTCGACGTGTAACATGGCGTCCTTGAGCGCGGTGAGGCTGAATTGCGGCGAGGTTGGAGCAGCGACGGAATGCAATGGTGGGGTGTATGTGATACGCCATATAATACCTTCCGGCCTACGCAAAGTATGGTATTTGACCTAAAAACCTGGCCAATAATGTTTTTTTTTTAAACCAGTTCCCACCCCTTTGTTAGGTTTTTTCGAAAAGCTACAGCAACAAAGGGTGAAAACCGCAAAGCGCTAGCGCGATTCACCGCGCCACGTTCTCAGTCAGAAGTAACCCTTTGCTTAGAGTGTTGTGTGATTTGTCGATTTGCTCAGATTTTAGTGATTTTATAAACTCTTGTGGTTTTATGCATAAACTATTTACTGGTTGTTTTTGTGATGGATTCTTCTAACCCAGGTATGTAATTTATGTAACACTACTTTTATGTAATGAAAATCTAGCAAATTTGAGTCAGCACGGCTGAAAACATAGGTGTGTTCAACTGTTTGATGTATGTGTACATTAAAATATTTACTAAGGGTTTTGTTATACTTCTGAATATTTCTAAGCTCTGAAAACTATTGTATAACATGAAGTATTTAGTACGCAAAACATTTATAAAAAACAGCCGCCCGAAACCGCCCCCCTCCCCTTTTTTAACGGTTTTTTTGGTTCATATCCTACAAAAGTAAGTTTTTTTTTATTGATATTTAGTTTTATTTTTTGGTTAACAGGGCCCTCTGGATTGAGATCTATGACTCAAAATGAGTTATGCGAAGGTCAAATGAGTCAACATTTGATGGAAAGTTTCAATTTATGGAGCAAGATATTATAAGTAATTATGCTGAAGATGATGCACTGCTACCTGAAGTAGAGCAAAAACACTTTATGGTTTCTGCCCTATGTCCCCAACCTTGCACAAGGTACATCGACATGGGGCCGAAGTCATTAGGGAAGCAATTCTTCCTATAGGACAGTTATCCGAAGAAGCTGCAGAAGCCCAAAACAAACATATTAGGTCATACCGATTAAATAACACAAGAAAATTTTCGCGTATGACCTGCAACCTGGATGTCCATAATACGCTGCTTTTAACTTCAGAACCCCTAATTACAGGGGTGCGGTGCTTTTCACATTAGAAAAAGAAGCCATTATCATCTGATGTTTAAAATCTGTTATCAGAAAGTGACGTTATAAATGTAAATGCTTTAGAATATAGTAGTAGTGACGAATAAATGCTTCATTTTAAAACCAAATCGATGTCTTATTATTTTTCACTCCACAATTGAAACAAAATGATGTTTTTTAGCTGTTAGTGGCATAAAATATTTTTGGACAGGTTTTGGGACCTAAACCCACACTGTGCATAGGCAACGTCCGCGATGGTTCCCACATGCGAAAACCCGGCCGACCCCGCAGGGGATCGAACCTGTTTCGCCGTGGCAGGAGGCGGGTAGTCTGACTCTACACAACCGTTGCCTCAAATAACCAATGCGAAAATATCACAATTTTATGACTTACCTGCTACTTAAATAAATGAAAACCACATTGTCTGTAATTTTGTTAGTTTTCTGTGTTAAACCACAAATATGTTTAATTGCATGTCACAGAAATGATAGTAAATTTAATCAACATTTCACATGGCGTCCTGGGTAAGTTTAGGTGGTCCACTACGGCTTGAATTCTATAATGAAGGATGATGGGAGAAATACCTGATTTCATATACTTAACGGAATACTAGAACGTGTTTTCGTGAGCTAAATATGTTGAAACAGAGGGGAATTTAAAAGTTCTAATTCAATCATGGTACGTGGCAGCTGCCGTCTCAATGGACCACAGACACTCGTGATTGGATTTCTTCCATGGACGAACTGATTTTCGCCTTCTGCCTATGTTTCCTGACTAGGTTTATCCACGGGCAGTATAACTGTAAAAGTCACTTTGTAAAACAGCGAGGTTGATATTTGTTTACGTTTAGTTTTCCAGCAAATATTCATACATCTACTTTAAAAATAAAAACTTCGCAATATACTCTAGTGGCATTAAATTCTGTCAAAGGAAGTGTGTCAGCATTTCAAAGCACGCAAGCACGTATTTTTATAAACAAGCAAACAAAAGGTCTTTTCTCGAATTAAACCACATACTCATTAGGTGCTGTTGAAAGAAACACTCGTACTCGAAGATTGGTTACTGCGCACCTAGCATATGCACTCTACCCCATATGGCTTGTACTAGGGTTACTTCAGGTTTGCAAGCCTGCTTGTGTGTTGTGTTGGCCTCCCTGCAGAATAAGTGGGGTTCCTCCCCCCTCCACCCCAACATCCGAGACTGTCAGGCTTACAAAACAGCCGCGATAAAAGGAACGCGGGACGCAGATTGTGGCAATAATGGGGCACATACACTCTACACCACGTTGGATATATGGCGAC
>NQII01002749.1:159546-175002 GCA_002778355.1 Clitarchus hookeri
ATTTTGTAAGCACACAAAACTTATGACTTACATAGGCTACCTCTGAGCCACTGATATTTTTTGAATTCTATTATCATATCTCTCACTCAGTTTACGAGTATAAAAAGTAAAGTTAAAAATACATCAAAGTTTTGGTTAATGTGTTTTTTTTATTCAGTGGCAAATTATGTCTGCCTGGGTATATGGCGTTAAATTTAAAATGCAAGTTTAGGACTCTATAATGGCGATACAAATAATCTAATTTAAGTATAATTGCTAGAAACCACAAAAGTTCAATGTTGTAAAAATTTTCCGTGAGATGGTATAAGTTAAAAAATTTATAAATAAATTAATTCAATTACTGTGATTTTTTAGTTATTAAAGGAGACGTAAAAATCTTTTATAATACTTTATTCTATGTAAATATACGATTTTAAATGGTAAAAAAATCTTCATTCCATCACTGAATGCTACCTTTAGTATAAAGTGTAAGTACCGACATGTGAAGTTTTTCAACAGAACGGTAACTGCCGTTATTACGAATGGTAACTAGCTTCGATTCAATAGGAAAAAAAAGGTCAGTAACAATTTGTTTGAAGTTAATTGCGTCGTAGTCGCCCTTTTAACGTGTTCTTAATTTTTTTAATTTATTCGAGCTATGACGTTCTTTTTAAAAAATTGTGTATATGATAACATTATCGTACTGTTAGCTTAACGTGAGGATGCTGTAATTTTTGAAGTAGTAAGATGATTGTTGTTTATTTAATAGCTGCAGCGTATTTTAATGTGTGTAACTAAAATCTTAATATCTTTAAAAACATTTAAACGTTTCCTTTGGCTACCTGCAATATTATATTAATTGCTATAAAATATATTACTGGAGTCTAGCCTTCCCTTGTAATTGTAAAAAAATATAACTTTGCCTTTATAAATAAAGAAAACTGGATCAGGCAGAAACCATACATCTAATAAAGAATTTAAGTAACTCAAATCATGTAATTTGTTATAAATTTTCAGTGCATTTTCCTTTATTATATGTAAAAACTAAAAAAAATTAGCACGATTTGTAGTCGTGCTATGGGATCCTACAGGCTAAACTTGACATACACGTAAAACGTACTTTGAGATCAATAAGTTCTATAAAAATTAGCTGTTTTATTTATTCGGTTTATTTACCAGTCAGTAGTTACGTGCAATATTTGTATCTCAAGTTGGGTTTTTTTTTTCGCAAATAAGAAAGTGTTATCGTTTTCCCCGTTATCTTTACAAAAACTTATATTTTTCCATTGTCCAGTTAAACGAAGGAATCATGAGTTTCTGCTCTAGCATGACATTGTCAACAACAAAATAAATATTTACTTTAAAAAATGAAATATTTTACACTAAAATTTTTTTGGTGTAAATAATTTTGGGTTATTTTTGCAGCAAATACAGTTAAAATGTTTTAAGGGCTTTCGGAAAGGATAGCTCGAAACCAATTTACGAAACACGAAATCAATAAAAGAATTTGAATTACTTGAAATATTACCACGAGGTTTGTTTTATTGACTTCGAATGAACAAAACCATCTAATAAAGCTACGCACAGTGTTCGAACAAATGTTTGTTGAGTATATTTTTTTCGCATAATAATGCACAGAAGCAACACAATTTGTACATACAATTGTGTAGAAATGTATCTCATTGTATTATGAGGAAGCGTATAATATAAAACATAAAATAAATTAAAATACCTTTTTAATTTAATTTTTTTCTTAACGTTGAGACATTTATTTTGACATATTTATTAATTTTATGGTTAATACCCCTATTCGTTTTTGCAAATGATAGTAATTTTTTAATTGAAAACCATATGTATATAATAAAATATTGCTCTGTATGTTAGTTGTCAAAATTCAAATATTTCTCAAAAAATATAATCTTATAAATTTTTTTTTAATACAGCAGTACAAATTCTGTTTCTGATTTTACGTTTCGGAAATTTTCACACGGCGAGACCATTACATATATAGTCCATGTATAGTCCATTCTCTGTTACTTCACGCATTTTTGAAGCCCTGCTAATGTTCTACTTTCAGGATATTCCCCCGCCTCGTGCAAACAAAGCTTAAACCAGTCTATAAAATTACACCAGGGGGGACGACGCAGCATAATCGTGCGCGCGCAGTGTAATAATATTTTCCATAAGAACTATTTCTTACTAGTCATTACCAACACACCTATATCCTCACTGTTTCGATTCATAAAATTTATAAATTAAATATTATAAATTAATTTAAATTAAATTTTAATTTTATTAAAATAGGATATTTTCATATTTGCAAAATATTAAACGCTTGCAATATATGGGATATTCAGGAAACAACCAAATACGTCTTAAATAGGGTGATTTTTCAAGTATTTTGTTAAAAAATTGCGAAGGAACTGCAATAAGACTATATTAATAAATACGCCTAAAGAATTAAACGGTTGACCTCGTGTTTGTGCCCGACGCTATGGTTTTGTCAGTACATGAAACGGGAGCAGTTGAGTGCCGTGTCCTTGAAAAAAGGCAGGAGCCGCTCTCTTACGCAGCGGATGGCTTTACTGCTCGAGCCGAGGGCTGGAGAGGGAAATATTAGGGTAGCAGGACAGTAAACTGCTTGCGAAAGGCAATAGTTCGCCGTGATGGAGGAGGGGGATTGCACAATGGAATTGGCTTTCCGGATTCTTCCCCGGGTTTTATTCGCCGCCCGGATGAAACCAAATACCACTCCCGTGTTGAACGAATTTTCCTCCGTTACGCTGACCGTTCTTCCCGAGGTTTTACAGCCTATTTTCAATTACTGCGGCGTCCCAGTTACGCCTAGGCTATATAAACGTCTCCAAGTTTACGTTTCATGAAAATCATACGTGAGTTGACTTTTCGACTGCTGGTCAAATATTTTTATAAATGCTGTTTTGCTCTTGGGTGATTTTTCTACCACCTCACATACCGAGGCTTCTATTAACGGAAACGAAGCGAGAGAGTAATTGGTACTTAATATTTTTAATTAACCCTCATAACTTCTGCCTTAAAACACAGCTTGACACCGTCTATACAAACACCTACCTTATTTATTTATGAGCATTTTGCTTTGATACGCAGATACATGATTTTTTAAAGTCGGCTTCACTTAAAGCTACTTGTAAGCAAGTTATAATAATAGCCAGATACCTGTTAATGAAACTGCATGAAGCCGAAGACCAGAAAGGCAAACATGCTTAAACGAACAACTTTTCAAAATTTCAGTGCAATCGAAAAACTCAATATTCACATTATATCTCGTGCGTTTTCTAGATGAAGATATTTCCTTTTTATATTTGGATGTCAATGAATACTTGGCCCCATTTGATCTTCAAATTTACATTTCTGCTAAAATATGTTGTGCGAAAATTTTAAATCTTTTGTTTGTGTAAGTCACACAGGGGCAATAAGTTAAAACATATTTGAGTGAAATGCTCACAAAAGTTTCCAGCAAAAATTTCGTTTCATTTTTGAGTGTCTGAGGCACTTCAGAAAACGTGACAAAATTAAACGCCATCAAAACTTTTATTTTATTATTTATTAAATTATGTTATATTATTTTCTCTAAAAATTACTTTATTAATTTCTTAATAAACAGTAAACAGTAGATACTGCAATGATAGCTGATTAATATTTTTAATTGCACAGAGTTGGAGAGAGAGTGTATTTCTAAACAAACTGTGGTCAGGATGTTCCAGTAGTCTTTATCTTTTTTGCTCTTTACATTGTGACGAAAAACGCACGCTTTGAATGTTGTTTAAAATTTTGTTCACTTATTTCAAAATTATTTAGCATTTCTTAAAAATGTGTCAACCGTTATCATTATATGTCATTACTGTTTTGTACTAAGTTGTCATAAGGATACTTTGTGCACTTTCTTAAAGTTGGATGTTCCTTAAAATCATTCTATGGAACCCTTAGATCACGCCCATTATTATCAGCTCAATTTTTGTAATACTTACAAATACGTTGTAATACATTCAGTGGAAGTATTTGGATTCGTTCACACAAAGAACCGAGCACTAAAACCGCTATGATAGTTTGTAGATCATTACCTATATCACAGCATAGAAAAAATTTATAATGTTTAAAACATTCATGTTTAAAACACTTTAAGTCTGTTTAATTTTTCAATGTGCGGTTCCAGGACGAAAATACCTTTAAATATCGATCACGTAAATCGACTAGAAAATATTTATACAAACCTTTACCCAGATATAGAGACCCACAGTGCTATGGATACCATGGTTGAAGTCGATTGCACATAGACTGCTACAACAGTGAGAAGCTACATTATTCAGATGTAGCCTGTACAATTTTCGTTACAATTATTTGTTGCGTGTGTACTATCGGTTCAAGTGCTGCAGGGAGCGTAACATAAAACATGATACAACTGTAAACGTAACGCAGATGCAGAAAATATTTTTCAAAATTATTTTCACATCATGTTAATATGCGAAATTTTCCTTTCTATGGATACAGACATTAATAATAATATAAAAACATTGTGAACGAAAAAATGTGTTATTTTATACTTTTACCACATACTTTTCAACATTCTTCGCATATGTGTGAGAAGAGACCGTAACGGATTTGAATGTGAGTAATTAGAAAATGAGAGAGCTGGAACAGGGGGTGGGGGGTTCGGAAGATCAGATGGACATTGCTTCTGGCAGTGGACCAGAGGACAGGCCACCATCTTGGATGGCCTTAACCTTCACCTTGACCTATATTCGCCATATTTTATTACCTTTGACCTTGGAAAACACTCACAATTTCTAGAATTTCCATTAAAATTTCCCTCCAAATCTACACAATTTCCTGCAAAAAGTTTTCTTACCCAAATTTTCATGAGTCAATCAGTCTGAAAGTAGCATAACCTTGTTTCATGAATGTTCCAGTTCATGCTCTATCATTCTGCCTTGGAGGACAGGGGTGTGGGTTGTTGGAGCCCTGAAGTCATCCACCATATTGGAGTTCATCACAGCCATATTGGATGGACTTNTAGCATAACCTTGTTTCATGAATGTTCCAGTTCATGCTCTATCATTCTGCCTTGGTGGACAGGGGTGTGGGTTGTTGGAGCCCTGAAGTCATCCACCATATTGGAGTTCATCACAGCCATATTGGATGGACTTGAAATTGAGCTTTGACTTTTTCCTTTATCTTGAAATTAAATGTCCTGTTTTCCGCGGAAAACACTCAAAATTTCTAGAATTCCCTTCTTAATGTCCCGAATTTGTCTCCAAATCTACAAAATTTCCTGCAAAAAGTTTCCTTACCCAAATTTTTATGAGTCACTCAGTTGAAAAATAGCATGACCTTTATTCCAGAATGTTTCCTTTCATGCTCTGTCATTCCATTCCCCTATCTTGTTTCTATAATTTTACAGTTCATGGTTTATCATTCTAAGTCAACAACAACCATCTTGTTTCAGGAATTTTCTAGTTTATCGCCCTCTCTTGCTAATCCCTGATGTCACTCCACCTTGTTACAATCATATTCAACGACCTATGCGAAGTAAGCCAATGCCAAATACTCCTCTGCTAATTAGACCAAGTACAGTATGTATATATCCGACTGCCGCAAACATATAGGCATAGTTTGCAATAATTTATGATATTTTTAGTTGCTAAATTAATATCATAGTTATCGCCCCTGACAACGATCAGGGTGGTTAGGCAGTTATGCTTTAAGCCATCTTACAAGCATAGTTAGCCATAATTTCCGAACTGTTTAAGATATACTCGTCAAATTCATAATATAGGCATCACTCCTGATAGTGGATAGCATGGTACAGTCAAGTATGCCCTAAGCCCTCGAATAAGCATTATTGGCCACCATTTCCGAACTGTTTAGGATATAGCCACCAAATTTCATGAGACAGGCGTCGCTCCCGACAACGATCAGGGACGCAGATCAATTATGCCATAAGCTCTCTAGACTGCCATGTCCTGACTGAGCCACCAGGACATAGGTACCTGTGTAGGTCTTAATGATGTATATAAAAATATAAATTTTATCAGGTTCGGTCTAAATATGGTATGTATAAAAATATAAGTGTGGCGATGAATTTTTTCTAAGAATGTTATATTCATGAGGAGGGTATCTCTATTCGAGAAATAATATTTCGTGTGATAATTAAAATTATTATGACAATATGCAACTGATGAATGTATATGGGAAATAAATTTGTTTCTTAATGTAATAGGCATGAGTTCGACAGGTACATGTTAGATATGGCCATTATTTTAACTTATACCACTGTCATGTTGACAAGCACTGAAAATGCAATCTTTTCTAAGTTGGAGGTTTCATTTTAAACTGACAAACAAAAGTATATCGAACGACCTGTCCATAGATTCGTATTTTCAAAAAATATTATATTATGATATAACATCCATCAATTATAGAAAAAAATTGTTTTATAATTAAAATTTATGTTCTTAATGTTAAATATTTTATTTCGCTTTAAAAACTTACAGAAAATATTATGCCGAGCAATGTGTCTGTGGATTCATATTTCCAAGATGGATTTATGGTATATGACGCCGCAACCATTTATTATGAAAAGCAAAATTTTATAAATAAAAGTAATTTAGTTTAATAAATATATTTTTAATTAACTATTAAAAGAGTGTTACGAAAAGTTTACCAACGGATTCGTATTTTCGAAGAGAATTATGATATTTTGTCCTGAAACGTGATTATGAAGCAATGACTAGCATCATATTGAATTTTATAATAACACAATTGTGAAAGTAAATATACCATGTGTTATATATTTTCTGGGTCGTGTTTTCGAGTCGAATGCTAATGTGCTATTTTGATTATTTGTATGTATTCGATCCCATGCTGACTTAAGTAGGATTAGGAATTTATGTTAAGTTTTTCTTAAGTAATTATTTAACGAGCCCGATCCACGAATAGAGGACAGTCTTACTTCAGAACGTGTTTTAAGGGCAGTTTGCCTTTATTAGACAGCTACGAACTTAGAGGGACATTAGGACATCATGCAACGACTGCCGGAGTAAGAAACATGAAAATTGGAACATATCAGACCCATGAAAGTCCATCCGAAACGAAAAATTTATTATGCCTTAAACCATTGTTATGAGCATTGATGGCTATCATTTTCCAACCCTCAAAATTATGGTCAGAAAATTCATATTATAGGTTTCACCCATGACCTAGATCAAAGCCACATATTCAATTTGTTCGAATACGATGTTTGGTACCAATATATTTGTAAATAACAATTTTATACAGGTAAATTTTATGCGTGTATTTTAAAGGCGAATTCAAGTGTGATATTAGAAACAGGTTTTGTATGTGTATATCTCCCGATACCATACTAGACTAAACAGGAATACCTATGACTGACAGATCTTAAGGTATGTTGGCAAGCAGCTTATGTATGGACTCGTGTAGTGCACGAAACTGTTTCAACGTGATTCTAAAATCATTCAATTAATTAACATACTTTGAAGTCAAAGGGTATTTTTACAAAAATACTAATAAATGTGTCTGAGGGCACTAAACATTGCATTGTAAATGCTTAAAAGAAAAATAGTATTCCTGAACATTTTCGTTAATGCAAAACAGTTTGGATACGACAAGCCGGCATCTCGGTCAACTTTGCATGCAAACACACACACACATACACACCGATATAAGAATCCAAATCTATGTACCCAGGCATAAAGGACGAAAATTTAATTAAAAACATTTTAGAAACATTTTTGACTCAGGGTGTATGATTTCCCATAAATTAGTAAAAGAAAAAACTTGACTTTATGTACACTAATATAAAAAATAAAATCCAATTAAAAAAATAATTTTACCTATTGGCTTACTGTGTACAAGAATGATTCATTTTATTTTGATAACAATTGAAAGTATTAAAATTGTTTCTTAATTTTTAATGAATATGATTAAACACTTGAATGTTCGTATAAAACATTTCATACGCGTATAGATTAAGTTGATATATTTATTTAATGTAACATATCCAAACTTGATATATAACATGCAGCATACAACTGGACCTTTCTTTTAGAATAATTTCAATTTATCATAATAAATTATAAATACTTTTTCTAATGCCAGAGGCTTTAGTTATCTAATTTCCATATTCGTTTCATGGACATAGATATGAATTAAAGAATTTTTCAATGTAGGCATTTGAAGTACTAAATTTCCATACGTGATACTTGAAGATTAATTCCAACGTAACGTTACAATAGATTTCATGTACGTATTTACAATTAAAAGTTATGTATGTAATATAAAAAATTTTGTTTATTATGTTAAAAACTTGGAAACGCAAGTATACAGTATGATATACATACAGACACTTATTTTTAATGTATATTCAAATGTGACGTCACAACAGCAGATCACACATAATTTTATAAATAAAAACCTTGTAAGGCATGTATATCGTTTGATATACGTACAGACGCATTTTTTTTTCAGGGAACTACGAATATGATGTCGCAACAGCTGACTATGGATAATTGTATAAATAATAGTTATTCATTTATTTTCATTTATTGATTTTAAAACTTGGAAATGTACACTGAAGAGCCAAAAAACTGGTATAGGCGTGCGTATGCAAATAATAGAGGTATGGAACCAATCAGAGTAAAGCGATGCGGTCGGCACCTATATCGGTTACTGCTGCTAAAATGGCAGGTTATCAGGATTTAATTGATTTTGAATGTGGTGTTATAGCCGGCGCACGAGAGATGGAACATAGCATCTCCGAGGTAGCGATAACATTTGGATGTTCGCGTACGACCATTTCACGAGTGTACCGTGAAAATCGGGAATCCGGTAAAACATCGCATGTTCGACGTCGCTGCGGCCGGAAAAAGATTGTGAAAGAACGGGACAAACGACGACTGACGAGAATCATTAAACGTAACAGACGTGCAACTCTTTCTCAAATTGGCGCAGATTGGATTTGTGGACTGTTTTGCAGGATTCGTGGTGAGAATTGCCTCCTACATACCTTCAGACATTAGTCGAGTCCATGCCACGTCGTCTTGCGGCACTTCTGCGTGCTCGGTGGGCCCTACACGATATTAGGCAGGTGTACCAGTTTTTTTGGCTCTTCAGTGTATGTATTTATTGTAAAGATATCGTCCGACTTATGCACAAACACATATATTGAAGGGGGATACGAATATAAAGTCGAAATTGATTACGTTCCTAAAGTTTAGGACAAGCCAGAGAATAGGGCAGTGAGTGAAAGGGTGTATGCCATGATATAATTTAAGAAGTTAAAATTTCACAGTCAGATTTTTTTACGAACAATGGGAACATGAAGGAACCCAAACACTGCGGACGAGTTTTGGACTATCTACACAGACCGCCAGGAGTGAGGATTGTCACAGGCATGACCAGAGCCAGTGGCTTTCTTTTCTACGATCCACGGGCGTTGACCTGTATCAACTTTTTCGTTTGCGTAAATCGAGAAGGAAAAGGGGGGCAACCCTAGGTTAATGAAATATGTAGGTAGGATTAAGTGTCTTGTCGACTGCGGGGTTTATATATATATACGGAACTATTTGCCTCCAACACGACGATTCATCCCCAAAAGCATAATTCACAAGAAAAAAAAATTGTTCACATTATGTAACATTGCCATATTACAGAAAAATATCATAATTTAATATTCTTTAGGCTTCTCAAAGTACACTGTTGATACATAAATTAAGTAGGCATGTTTATGTTTCTTTTTTTAAAATGTGGATTCTGTTCAAATTTCGATATTTAATCATTATGACAGTTTTGTATATATCCATGCTAATAAATCTTTCGTAAGAAAATCACCAGTAATTAAGTTATTAACCAGTATGTTGGGTAATGTTTTATTTGTACCATTATGAATTTTTGTAATCCTAAATGTCTTATAGCTACACTTATAAATGTAATTAATGATACATGCATTAATATTTTATCAAAAAAATATAACAGATGGATAAAACAAATTAAACATTTTCATAGAGAATATTTGTACTGAAATTAATACAAACGAATTAGAAAAAATGTGTAATTACCTTTTTTTAAAACCAAACAGTTAACAAATAAACTCATAAGCGAATTCTCAAATCATGATTTACTTCTGAACTAAATCGCAATGAAAAGAACACCAATAAACACTACGGATTTAACAATTTCGTTGAAAAAATTTCACTATGTTAAGAATTAAAATAATTCATGCTCTATTCTGTTGAAACAGAGCCTTAAATAAACATTTTTTACAACGAAAAAACTTTAATCCTAAACAATACAAACAATTTTTCTAGACTTTTGCAGGAAATTTTGACAACAACAGTATGATCACTCCCACTATTCAACAGTACCGAAAATTTTAAAGCCATACTCATTATTTATAAACTGCCTCATGAGATTAGGCACACAAAAATCGTCCACTCTTCTCTTGTGTATATGCAGAACCGAAACATAATTCAGCGTAACTTCGTTCACTGTTGCTCTGAGGTAGTTATTTAAACGCCGCATTGCAGAAAAACTAAGCTCTGCTGATTAAGATGATGCATGGACCACAAGAAGCAACATCAACAGATTTTCAACGTTGCAGGAAAGAGTACCACGAATCTCTTTTCGCAATTCTCTAAACGCTGTAGTTTTTTCCACAGTTTTACATCCAGAGAATATGACTTCCAAGGACTACATATTGACTTTCAGCTTCTCTGCAATTGTACCATAATTTTCTAGCAACTGTTCTAAGGTCTCACATGCATTCCAGTCATGTGGATTTGTGAAAACTGTTTTTTAAATGTTGAGATTACAGCGTATTCCCATCCTGGTGAAATATATCTCGTATTTCCCTCATAACTAGATCCAGAATATCCAAAAAGTATTTCTTCTGAAGCTCTTGAGGTGCTGCGAAAGTGTGAGGTTCAGATACACGAGTGCTATCGTACGCGTTCCTATGTGATGGGTAGCAAATGCGTGGTTCTACTGGAGGTAGAATGTCAAAAGTACTATCAGTTCTCAATTTCTCCAAGGTTTTGAGTGTCATAGAGATAGTACATTTAGCTCCAGCTACTGAACACGTTGAATTCTGAAAATATTTGCTGAGATCTTCACTAATGGAAAATATGTGGAGTAAAGCTATTAGCATGAAATAAACAGACTCCTTTTCTAACTGATCATGTAGGCCTCTTGCCTTGGCCCAAATATTTATCTTGTGTTCGTCATCATAGATTTCAACAACTTCGAGATTCTAAAAGTTCTTGTAGGAGTTCCAACACAGATTCATAACTATTTAAAAGTCCATTGATTGCTCTTACACACGCAGCGCTTCTTGTAGGACACAGTTTTTTCGGCCCCACGCCAGTTTCTTTTGTTTCCCGAAGGTCCTCTAAAAGAGCTTTTCTCTAAGGTGATGCATTTACGACTTCCCCAACATCATTCGTCCACTGCATGGCTTCTCTTACTGCTGGAATCCATTATGTTACATTTTTTAAAACCAGCTGAAGGGAGTGGGCAGTACAGTGAACATACAAAGTTAGGAGTTGGATATCTCGTATTCTGGATGCACCCGTTGAATTCGCCCTTCATTTTCAAGTCGCCATCATAACACTGACCTTGCAGTAATTTAAAGGGGTGATTTAGGTGTTTCAAGGTGTCGAGAATGATCTGTGGCATAGTTTTACCTGTTGTATCCTTTGTAGAATACAACCCTCTTTATTACTCCTTTAGCACAACATCATCTTTTTTTATGAAGCAAAGGTTAGCAGAAACTTTCTGGACATCGCTTACGTCAGTGCTTTCATTAATTATTTCACTGAAATTCCAGCACCTCTCACTGTCTCCAATGCCGCTCACAAAAGCATGAGCCATTATTTTTATCATCTCATTTTGGGCATCACCAGACAAATATTTTACCCTGTTCTACAGCCATCATTGCAACTTCGGAACATCCTCAGCATGACAGTGAAATCTGCATATGTTTGCCATCAGCTGCTGTTTTTCCTCTCACTGCAAACCCCTGCCTTGCAAATTTCTTCAAAGTCGATAAAGTTTTGTTTTAAAAAATTCTACCCTCTTCCTGTTGTTTTTTCAGTGATACAGAAATATATGCTATTACAGGTTGCTTTGTACTGTTTACTAAAGCACTGATAGCCACCGTGTGGTAATGGGAAAGTTCATGGTCCTCAAATTTTATTTCACCTGCATTCTTCCAGAAATTAAATCCTGGCTCCATTTTAATGTAGGCAGTTACTAAACAATTCTTCGAAGCGGTCACACAATCGATGCACAAAACAGCCATAAGGTTTTCATTATAATGAAGTAAACGGTAGTCACTGAATCAGTTTTGTACAAAATTATGATTTCTCTGTGTTGCAACAAAGGCGGTACAATATAAGGTGGGTTTTGTGTAACTGGAAACAATATTTGTTTTGATGCAAAGTCCGAGTCTGTTGCCCGAGAACATGTTTGAATGTTCTCAGATACTTCCAAGCTGTTCACACATTCTTGATAAAATATGGATACCCCTTTAGATTTTTCAGTAACTGTGCATCTACTGGTAGAGGGGACTACCTCCACCCTTCACCAACATTCATACTAGCCCCATTAAAACTAGACTCTGATATTATTCTTTTATTCAGTTGAATAGCATTTTCACTTCGTTAGTGTTAAATAAATAGACACAATGTTTTTGATTAAAAACAGCAACTTAGTGTGTTTATATATAAGTATAATAAGAAGAATTTACAGGTTTATTTATTAGGAACCAGAGCGTAGGTTTGTGGCATCTTAGGAAAAAGTGATTTTCCAAAAAAAATCAGGTGAGTAGTAAACAGATTAAAAAAAAAATAATTTTTGTGCATCTTACTGTTAGATTGCAGTGTGGACTTAAATTATCATTATTCATTTCTTTTCAATACACAGTTACTGCAGATAGTGCTCTCCTTGTTTCGGCATGCGCTGTTGCCAATACCATTCAATTTTGAAATTAAACGTTGGGCTCACATTATTTGTCAATTGTACAGCATCAAAAGAGACACACGCCACAAAAATAAATTCTGAGCAGAATGAAAATTCTATGATCTGAAATTTTCCACTTCTCTTTGTGTATCGAAACACATGCCACATCTTAACTAAAAAATCAACAGTAAACTCACCAGAAATTTTATCCAGAAAAATACATATTGGTGGATGCCAATGAAAACGGGAGAAGTTTGAAACTCTTCACAGTTTTCTATCACGAGGTGCGTAATTTTACAAACTTGCATATTGAAAAGTTGCTTAGTATGAAAATTTTTGTTATGAAAGTTAGATAGTGAACTACAACAGGTAAGATGGGATATTAAGAAAAAATCCTAACCGTATTTTAAAAGAAATATCATAGTGATAATTTCAAATAATATCTTTTATAGCAAAAATAAACAGTTACTCTGTGCCTTATAATCATGCAACGGTATGCCTACGATTGCTATTCTAAACAGTGTTTCGGTTGTGCTGCCTACAACTATGGGACTTTAAGCGCTGAACCTATAATGTTATTGATGGCAAGTCTGTGTCAAAGGCCAATGTACTTTTCTATCTAAGTTTCGAATGAATGCGATTTGTATGTTTTCAGATATATCTGCGTGAAAACCAGTTTGTATCCATGTAAGAGGGCTCATATACAACGTTCACACAAGGCGTGGCATGTTGAAAAAATTTGCATTCTTCGGTAGTTTTAAATGTGTGTTCTGCTCGTAGATAATCACATTAAAAGCAGGTTAAATACTTTTGAAGAAAAACACGTATTTCAAACACACTTGAGCGCATTTCAAGCGCCACCAGGCCAGACAGGGGCATTAATAGTAACAGGCTGCTCCGAAAGAACAGCCAACGCTGTTAAGGAAGGAACTAAAACAATACAATACTTTAATAAGATCTGCGAAAGTAAAGAAAAAAACAGAACATCAAACTGAAGAAAACGTTTTTATAAAGAATAATAGAATATTATTGTTACGTATACGTCTTTTTGAAGGAGTGTCGACTTTGGTAAGCGATAGTAATACTGATTCAAAGGCATTTAAAATTGCATTATTTTACAAAAGTATTATGTCATCAGAGTTATTTTTTTTTTGTATTTCAATGATTTTTTTTGTTGACAAAGGGTTATGCTGTACTAAGAAATTCATATAAGTTCAATTGAGTCATCAATTAAATCCTTCAATTAAAGATAATACAAGATTTTTAATTTCTTAAAATATATGTTATATTTACGCACACAGAAATCCAAACAAATTTATTCTAAACGTCGTGGGGTAGCGAGCCGGGAAAAATGTAATGATATTTGTACTGCAGTCTAGTAACTACTATACTGCCATCTGCACTGAATTTAGCTTCGTACTTTTCATCGCTAAAATCACTGGCTTACAGTTTAAAGCACTACGCCTGTCTAGCTGTGTGCAGGATGAAAAACATGTTCCGTTTGTAATGGAAAATAAACGACGATGCTTTATACAACCGTCGCAATGATATACGTAATGCTCCATGGATTCTGTTTCCCGGCGCGTATACCATACCTCAATTAAGGCGTAAGTTATTGTGTTAAATACCAAAAAAAAATGCTACGACACACTTTAATACAAGATGCTTTCTAAGTAAACATATCTGCTTGGATGACCAACATATGAATTAACATTATTTTTAATTTCGTTCTTAGATTAATAGTGCCAACACCAATACGAAAGCTTATTAACACGGCGTGACTAGTAACAGCTCAATCTAAGAATTGCACACATTTATGAAAGACAATGCATACTGTAATGTACGCCAAAATGTACAATGTCTACTAGTTCTTTCAATGGTATACATTGTACATCATTGAAAGAACTAGTAGACTCCACGTTTTAAGAGAAAATCTTAAAGTGTTATTGTACAGAAAATATAATCGAGTACTGTTTGTACTATACACTGTATATGGTACCATCTGTTATCGATAAGTCTTCACAATGAATGTGAATTTTGATTAAGACAGTCATAGAACGTAGAACGTTGGTGCCACAATCTATTGTCGTAATTGTCATTTGAAATAATTTATTCGTGATATTTAGAGCAAGCAAAGAAATATTTGTACATTTAAAAGACAACGATACGTTTGCATTGTCAATTTATATTGAAAAAATATGATATTATATAAATATATAATGGTTGTACTTACAATTTTCAACTTTACATTTCTGAAAGAATGATGTGATAGTCTGGCACCTTCTTGCAGCACTCCTAAATCGATCCGTATTGCTCATTGCATGCCGGATATTAAACCATAATCTTCAATTCATACGTCTTCACTCCAGTGAGGTCCTGGAATACTAACTCATAAGGCTTCTTGCTGGCCCGGCACGAAGCAAGCAAAGTATTAAGAGCTTAAGGCTTCCACCATCCGCTGTGGGC
>NQII01002749.1:175110-194617 GCA_002778355.1 Clitarchus hookeri
TGTTGCCTTTGTCATTGTCACTAACTTGAATCCTTGAAACATGATGTCAGTGGAATTTTACTGCCTACTTGCACTGTGATAGAATATGAAGAAATGAGAGAAAAATCCTTGCAGATAAATGAAAATTATTCGGTTGAACTTACCAATATGCAGCTATGAGTTTTGAACATCATTTTAATCAAGGGATGAGGTAGCTTCCCCTTGCTACCTTTGCCGAACACTTATGGAGGGCAATGCCCCACCCTCCTGTCANGATCATTTTAATCAAGGGATAAGCTAGCTTCCCCTTGCTACCTTTGCCGAACACTTATGGAGGGCAATGCCCCACCCTCCTGTCACCCACCGGCTCGAGCCCATGCTACCATCAGGCGACATAACGAAGCTTCACAAGAGCTAATGTGACAAACACGAACACTCGTTATCGACCATGTTCTGCACCACATTCAATTTTATAAAGTCATAGGTGTGCTATTATCGTTTAAAAAGTAATTATGAGCAGTACATGAACGCAGCTCAACTCAAGAATACAGGAAATTTGCAGCCTTACTTCAAATAATGTTATTGTATGCTGTTGTCAGGCCCACCAACTGGGTATAATAAAAAGTCTTGTAGACACAAGGAACTTTTCGTTTAGGCTTCGCTATTAATATAAGTAAACGATTTTTCAGTCGAGGGTCGAACTTCCTTCATCCTGTAGTACGAAGCATTTCCTCCCGCCTCGCACGTATCAAAGTCACAAATATATTTTATATATGGATATAAATGGTTTATGAATTAATAATCTTAATGTGGCGAGTAAAAAATCAACTGGAGAAAAAGTGCTTGCCGTATCATCTCGGCGAATGTTAGTTGCAGTCCTACTAATCTAAATCTGTTCATAAGTCTTATGTGATTAAAAGTGGAAAGAGTACGATAATTTTATATATATCAGTTCTTATCTGCTTGAAGGTGATGCAGGCCTCTGATGGTGTGAAATCGAGTCTTGAGTATTAGTTTTTATGCACGGCCTATTCGGTTATCCTGTTATTAGTTGGTAAAACAGCGTTGCTGTTGAGGTAAAACTTTTTAGATATAACGGAATGTGCATAAAGTGTACATGTACGAAATGACCATCCTCCGAACTGCAACGATATGACTAGTGTGGTACATCATTTATTAGAAGCAATAGATTTGAGACATGCATTACAAGATACACTGAAGAGCCAAAAAAACTTATAAACCTGCCTNTTTTTAGATATAACGGAATGTGCATAAAGTGTACGTGTACGAAATGACCATCCTCCGAACTGCAACGAAATGACTAGTGTGGTACAACATTTATTAGAAGCAATAGATTTGAGACATGCATTACAAGATACACTGAAGAGCCAAAAAAACTTATAAACCTGCCTAATATCGTGTAGGGCCTCCCCGAGCACGCATAAGTGCCGCAAGACGACGTGGCATGGACTCGACTAATGTCTGAAGGTATGCAGGAGGCAATTCTCACCACGAATCCTGCAAAACAGTCCACAAATCCAATCTGCGCCAATTTGAGAAATGGTTGCACGTCTGTCACGTTTAAAGATTCTCGTCAGTCGTCGTTCGTCCCGTTCTTTCACGATCATTTTCCGGAAGCAGCGATGTCGAATATGTGATGTTTTACCGGATTCCCGATATTCACGGTACACTCGTGAAATGGTTGTACGTTAACATCCAAATATTATCGCTACCTCGGAAATGCTATGTCCCATCTCTCGTGCTCCAACTGTAACACCACGTTCAAACTCACTTAAATCTTGATAACCTGCCATTGTAGCAGCAGTAACCGATCTAGCTGCTGACTGCATCGCGTTACTCTGATTGGTTTCATACCTCTGTTATTTGCATACGCACGCCTATACCAGTATTTTTGGCTCTGCAGTGTATGTAAAGATGGTGTTATATTGTCTTGAAGGTATGGTTGAAATGTTTTGGTAGGCATGGTGATAAGTAGGTCGTTAGTATTATTGGTAGAAAGTGTCTCATAACACGGTCGTGTCTGTTTCTTTTGTATGATTTTTCATATGATACGATGATAAGGTCGACAATTATTGGGTTATTTTTTTTGTTCGCAGGAATGTCTGGTTGGTTTGTTGTAATAGTAGGGCTAGAGGATATTGTTAGATGAATTTATATGTATGTTTATATGGTGTGTTTGTATTGTAAGTCGGAATGATTGGTTGAAATATTTTGGTTCGATGGTTGATATGACATGCCACTATGATTTTTTATTGAACAAAATCTGTGTTATGCATTTAGTTATCTGGGTATCATTACACGTGAATATTACATTTAAATAACATAATTCAAAATTGAAATGACACGACAATTTCTGCAAATTTATCTGGTGAGTAAGGGTTCATAATTTTAGATAATAATCCTTTATTTGTTGATGACAATTCACAAATAAGGTAAAACTGAAACATTTTAGTATGACGGGGAAAATAAAACATGAAGATAGGGAAAAAATACACGTTGATATTTTCGTTTAATCGTGATGAAATTTCTTTTACCCTAAAATCTTTTGACATGTAACAGCAGAATTTTAAACACAATTAAAAAAATATTATCTAAGGCGATATGTTACTTAGTTCACAGTTGCACTTAAATGTAATGCATGTTTATTATTTTCATGTCTTCATTGCTTCGGAGTGATTGTCAGGAAGTTCTCATGCAGTGTTTATTTTTCATTTAAATGTGTTCAAAAATGTGCACAATTTTGGGAGGAAAGATAATGGAATGGTCAAAATTCGATGTTACAGTGAATTGGTCTATTCAGAGATTTTAATGTTTTAATTAAACAGACTTGCTGATTGTTGGATTCCTTACTAAATATCTACTATATGTATTTGTTTAGAATTTATTTAGTCAAACGGTTTATTATTATNTGGATTCCTTACTAAATATCTACTATATGTATTTGTTTAGAATTTATTTAGTCAAACGGTTTATTATTATGTGGTAAGTCTTTTAGAGTTGTGACTTGTCAAATCTTCCTAGTCATCTCCCCGTGAAGCTTCGTAAGTTGATAAACAACTAAGAAGGTCAAGCAATATTCATGGACGAATTTAATACGCTAGGTCCCATTACGGACCTCGCGAGGTATGGGCTATTCACGTTAAAGTAAGCACTTTTGAGGGCCTAGTTTCTATTTTCTTTGAGACACAATTTATCCTTTAACCACCTTTTTGAATAAATATTGTCATGCTAGTAATAAACACTATGTATATACCACCGAACACGGAAGTTAACGTCTACTGCTGAAATTAAATGTATTTACTGACTATTATTCCAAATGAGAGGGATTTCAAAGAGTGCTTACTTTACCGCGAATGGCTGATACCNAAATCTTGATAACCTGCCATTGTAGCAGCAGTAACCGATCTAGCTGCTGACTGCATCGCGTTACTCTGATTGGTTTCATACCTCTGTTATTTGCATACGCACGCCTATACCAGTATTTTTGGCTCTGCAGTGTATGTAAAGATGGTGTNGTTTCATACCTCTGTTATTTGCATACGCACGCCTATACCAGTATTTTTGGCTCTGCAGTGTATGTAAAGATGGTGCTGTATTGTCTTGACGGTATGGTTGAAATGTTTTGGTAGGTATGGTGATAAGTAGGTCGTTAGTATTATTGGTAGAAAGTGTCTCAAAACACGGTCGTGTCTGTTTCTTTTGTATGATTTTTCATATGATACGATGATAAGGTCGACAATTATTGGGTTATATTTTTTGTTCGCAAGAATGTCTGGTTGGTTTTTTGTAGTAGTAGGGCTAGACGATATTGTTAGATGAATTTATATGTATGTTTATATGGTGTGTTTGTATTGTAAGTCGGAATGATTGGTTGAAATATTTTGGTTCGATGGTTGATATGACATGCCAATATGATTTTTCATTGAACGAAATCTGTGTTATGCATTTAGTTATCTGGGTATCATTACACGTGACTATTACATTCAAATAACATAATTCAAAATTGAAATGACACGATAATTTCTGCAAATTTATCTGGTTAGTAAGGGTTCATAATTTTAGATAATGATCCATTATTTGTTGATGACAATTCACAAATAAGGTAAAACTGAAACATTTTAGTTTGACGGGGACAAGAAAACATGAAGGTAGGGAAAAAATACAAGTTTATATTTTCGTTTAATCGTGATGAAATTTCTTTTACGGTAAAATCTTTTGACAAGTAACAGCAGAATTTTAAACATAATTAAAAAATTATTATCTAAAGCGATAGGTTACTTAGTTCACAGTTGCACTTAAATGTAATGCATGTTTATTATTTTCATGTCTCCATTGCTTCGAGTGATTGTCAGGAAGTTCTCATGCAGTGTTTATTTTTCATTTAAATGTGTTAAAAAATGTGCACAATTTTGGGAGGAAAGATAATGAAATGGTCAAAATTCGATGTTACAGTTAATTGGTCTATTCAGAGATTTTAATGTTTAAATTCAACAGACTGTCCGATTGTTGGATTCCTTACTAAATATCTACTATATGTATTTGTTTAGAATTTATTTAGTCAAACGGTTTATTATTATGTGGTGAGTCTTTTAGAGTTGTGACTTGTCAAATCTTCCTAGTCATCTCCCCGTGAAGCTTCGTAAGTTGATAAATAACTAAGGAGGTCAAGCAATATTCATGGACGAATTTAATACGCTAGGTCCCATTACGGCCCTCGCGAGGTATAGGCTATTCACGTTAAAGTAAGCACTTTTGAGGGCCTAGTTTCTATTTTCTTTGAGACACAATTTATCCTTTAACCACCTTTTTGAATAAATATTGTCATACTAGTAATAAACACTACGTATATACCACCGAACCCGGAAGTTAACGTCTACTGCTAAAATGAAATGTATTTACTGACTATTATTCCAAATGAGAGGGATTTCAAAGAGTGCTTACTTTACCGCGAATGGCTGATACCAAACAGGCTGTCTACTTTCCGATTCAAAACTAACTGCAGCGCTTGACCTGACTTTGTTACATGATGAAGGGACAAGGGGGATTCGGTGCTATTATTTCAAGTCCTAATTGTGTAGTATAAAAATATATAACGTTTCAATTATATGTTTCTATCTTTAGTTTTGAGATGTTCAGTATAAAATATGACACTTGGGACCTGGAAGCAAGACAATTTATTATTTTCCCCTTAGTCACAACATATTTTTCAAACTGTAAGTATATGTAGGCGAATTGGTATGCTAGATGCAAACGTATTATTTATTTATCAACTTGTTTCAAAAGTAAAAAATTAAGGAGCTATGTTTGCAGCTGAGTTAGTGCAAAGACGCAAACCTTAAAAAATTAATATTATAAATATTTTTAAACTAATATAAATATAATCTGAATAAATTTAGAATTACTAAGCTTAGAAGATTTATGCTGCTGTAATATACTATATCTTAATTTCGTGTAGGATTAATTAAAATTATTTTTGCCTCATAATAAACTAAAAAATATAAATGTGGTTCATTCTATTTCTTAACATGAATCTCAGTATTCAGTATAGTTATATTTCCTTTAAATATAAATTTTATGTTTCCCAAATTTTTTCTATTTCTAATTTATTTTCAAGCTTTTGATGTGGTATGTGCAAACATACATCTTTTTTAAAAATATTTTATTTATCTGCACGCACCCAGAGCCAGACGGAAAAATCCCACAGGAAAATAACGAGCATCACACGAGCCTGAACACACGACCTATGAAATGCGAGTCCCCTCGGTAGTCATAGACTAACGCGATAATTCTGCTGCCAGTAACACTTTGTATTTTGACACACAGACTATAAATACCAACATACAAAAACCAAAATCACTTGCAAGAAAAACATACATCATTATTCACCAATATATACGCTACACTTTTCACATTATAACTTTCGAATAAAATTAGTTTTTAATAAAAGTTATTTTTAAATATAATGTTTTCTAACACCACATTAAAAGTAAGTACAAATTATTTCAACAGCATTGCGCCTTCAAAGATTATATTACAAGTCCAGAACAAAATGTGGATATTAGAATAACACATATGAAAACAATACTTCTACAAAGATCAAATTATGTTTTCAAAATAACGTAATATGTTCTTAAGCATATCTCTATAGGTTTTTCACGGTTAACTGTGCGTTTTTGAAAGCACTGCTTTAGGTCTACTTGCATGCACATTATGTATCTTTACACCAAATGTAAATTTAACATTGCCATAGATCTGATCACATTATTTATGCATGTGTAAAGTGAAAGTTTGAAATAATAATAAAAGTAAAAATTTTACAAATTTTCTGATAGGTTATCTTTCCGCCAGTAACGAGATGAATTCTATTAGTGATGAACTCAGAGCTAGTGGCTTTATTGAATAAAATATTATGTATATGCGTGTGATTTTTTAAAAATATAATTGCCATTGCAATGGCCTGATGGGGCGTGGCCTCGAACATGTGAGGGTGTTTGAAGTCAAGTGATGTCTTAACAAGGCAGCGAAGCCATTTTTGTTTAGGAATTATTAGGAAAAATAAAATGTTATTACAATGGTGAATGATTTGTAATAAATGGGAACCATCGGTTATACAAAGGTTTCGAGGTAAGATGCGAATCAAAATACTAATATTTTTATAATCATCTGTAAGCAGTGGCTAATTGGGCTGCAGGGTGGTTGAATGGGAATATTTCAAAGGAGGCAAAAGTTTTCTGTGTGTGCGGTTACTTTATATTGTTTTTATAAAATGCTTTTTATTGAAAAATTGTGCATGTTGCTGCAAATAAACATTATGTGTATTGGACGAAGAAAAAACCAATATAAGCAACCTTAAAGTAAAAATAGTTAATAAATGTTCAATAATAAATGGCTTATGATACCGTCTGCTCGTATGGACCGCTTGTACGTCCTATGCATGGAAATTTTCTGTACCCGATTATATATTTTATTTAAAATATACTATATATATATACGTGTTTGGGTTTGTCTGGTTATAAATACAAAGTGCATATATTTTGGCAGTACTTGCTTATAATAACAATAAAATTTCCCTACATATGCAACCAAAAATATTTAAGAGATAATTACCAAGATTTCGAAATCAGTTTCATATACTNATAAAATTTCCCTACATATGCAACCAAAAATATTTAAGAGATAATTACCAAGATTTCGAAATCAGTTTCATATACTTGCAAAGTGAATAATAAATATACCTGCAAAGTGAATAGTAAATATACTTGCAAAGTGAATATTAATATAACAAAAGTTAAGATTACTACGTGCTTGGTGGAAAACAGCATATCTACCTGTAACACTTATAAATGTGTAACTCGAAGAATGAAAAATAATTTAATGCAGCATACAAATAAATTATAGAAGATTGTTAAATGGATTTGNAATGTGTAACTCGAAGAATGAAAAATAATTTAATGCAGCATACAAATAAATTATAGAAGATTGTTAAATGGATTTGCAATGTGGTTGGTCTGTGTGAGGTGACATGGTTCTAACATACCTATTTATTACAGCAAATGATCTCTACTAAATATAAATCCTTGGATGCAGAGGTTTGGTGACAAAATTAAAATCAAAATATTGCTTAATTTTACAGGATGTATGCAGAGTTCAGTTCGCCTGCAGAAGAGGTGAATTGGAATATTTTAAGGATTCTACAAACTCTGTCTATATCTTCTGGATATTATTTTAACGATTATGTATGTTGCATACCTTAGTGATATTAATATAAATAAAGTTGCAGTAGTTTGAAGTATCGTTAATTAATTTTTGAAGAAAATTATTTGAGCTGAAGATGCGAACTGAAAACTATTGATAATTTATTGCAACGCGTACATTTAAGGCGTTTGTTGACCAGTAAAATGTATGCATTTATAATGGCACAAACCTCTTACACGTTCGGATTGGATGCGTGGGTAATGGAAAGCAGGACTCACTTAAAACCAATGCAGATGCGTATACAACTAACTCTAGCTGTACATGTCAGAAAAATGACGTCACTGACTAGTAACGTGCCGGAACGCCGTTCGCCAATCAGTGCTCGGTAACTTAATCACCAGCTGGCAGTCCAGCCATTAGGGAATCACTCGCAGCACGTGGTAGCCAATGTGATACATGGATAAGCAGAGAGCTTTGCACAGCCAATCGGCAAACGGGTTCACTCACATCAAAGGAACCACCACATTTCGTTAATGTGTACTTATCTACTCTGTGGCTATTGCTTGGTGCTATTGACAAATTAATTTCTTTTTATCGTGCTTGGAGTACAAATAAAGCTCGAGGAGTGACGTCCTTATCATCAACCAGTTGTGTGACGTATAATGGTGAGAGCTGGAGTAATCTGCGAGTGCTGTATGACTATTTAAATTAACCTTCTCTTGATAAGTAGGACTGCTTTTAGCGTAGGCCGAGGTGATGTGACAAACATATTAACCCCCAAGGTGGTTTTTCATTCACCTCGGTACAGAGTATAATTTCATAAACCAATAACGTTTGTATATACATTATGTTTGTGACTTTCATACACGCAAGGAGGGAGGTAATGATTGATAACAGCGCTTCTTACTGAAACATGCAGGAGGCTCGATCCGGGAATGAAAAATCGTTTATTTAAAATAATGGTAAAGAATAAACGAGAAGTTCCGTGGGTGTACAAGGTTTTTCTTATGGTAATCTGTAATAGTGGTTTCGTTTTTTTTTTTAAGTGATAGGATTATAATTGTTTCAAATAAAAATCGGAATATAGTGTACGCTTTTTCAATGGGCGAGTTTAACAATGTAATGAAACTAACAAGTGCGCATATACTTTGTTAAATTACTACTTGCATGCTAAGTATCGCACGTAAATAAATAAATAAATATTTGTGGTTTTTTTTAAACAAGTAAGTAAATGGATTGTTAAAATATTTCATACAGAATATGTTGTAGGGAATTTGGTTATATTCGGGACAAGGATTACGTTTTAATGTAAACTGTAGTAAAATATAAACACAATATAAATTCGTGGTAAAGGCTATAACATTCTATGTGGTGCCTAACGTAGTTTGTGATGACATATACGAATCAGTTCTGAAAACATGTACCCTTATATAAATGCTTCGAAAATGGCTGTCAATTATGATTCTAAAAGGTTAAAAGTATAGTGAAACATAAAAGTATGTTTTAGGTTGTGAGTGTTGACTATAGTGTGAATTTGATGGTTCCATCTCAATGCGTGCCTAAATTAGGGAAATAATACTTATAAAAAGGCGAAATTCATAATGAATCGTTTAACGTTGGTTAAGCTTCGTATTGATATGATATTGTATATGTTACACATTAACCTAACTCCAAGGTTGCTGAAAGATGAACAACTATGTCAAGTTGGTGGGCCTGACATGAGCATACTATTCTTGAAACTTTGTATTCTCGAATCGAGCTGCTTTCATTTACTGCTCGTAATTAATTTGGAAACAATAATAGCACACGCATACCTTTAGAAAATTCAGTGTGGTGCAGAACATGATTAAATCACGAGTGTTCATGTTGCTGCATTAGCTCAAGTGAAGCTGCGTTATTTTGCTAGAAGGTAGACAAGGAAGCCACTGGCTCTGGTCATAACTGCGACAGTAAAATGGTCCTCACTCCTGTTGGTCTGTTGAGATCGTCCAGAACTCGTCAGAAGTGTAAGGGTTCCTTCATGTGCCCATTGTTCGTAAAAAAAAGTGACTGAAATATTAACATTCTAAACTATGTCATGCCATCCACCTTGTCTTTCACTGCCCTGTTCCCAGAGCTTGTCCAAAACTTTAGGCTTTTAATCACATATTTCGACCATGATCGCATTGCCTTTCAATAAACGTATTTATTTCATTCGTCACACGATATATCTTCATTATATAATAACATATCCAAGTTTTAAAAATAATAAAAGAAATAAAATATATTATTATTATTGATAAAATATCCCGTAGTCAGCTGTTGTGACACCATATTCTTAATTGCCTTTAAAAATACGTCTATACGTTTATCATACGATAAACATGCGTTTCCAAGTTTTTTTAACAATTAATTATATATATAAGTTTTATTAATACAATTATTTGTGTTCAGCTGTTGCGACGTCAAATTCGTATTAACCTTAAAACAAGCGTATGTACGTATATCATACTATATACTGGCGTTTGCAAGTTTTTCAAATAATAAAAATAAATTATTTATCTGTAAGTTTTAAAAGTGAAATAAAATATGTTATTTTAAGCACATAAATTTTAGTTATAATTTTTTTGTATAATTGATGGATGTTACATTATAACCAAATAATATTTGAAAATACGAATACATATTTAGGTCATTCTATACACCTTTGTCTGTAAGTTTAAAAGGTAATCTATTATTTATAAAATTTTACATTTTCAGTGCCTTGTCAATATGACTGTTGCATAACTTAACAGGTTATTTATATATATATCATTAAAACCTGTACATTTACCCATGTTCTGGTTGCTCAGTCGAGAAATGGTAGTCAACCATGCCTGTAAGAGGGCTAATGGCATAATTAACATGCCACACTGATCGTTGTCGACAGAAATTACTGTGATATGGATTTGGTGGCTATATCTTAAATAGTTTGGAAATTATAGCTAACTATGTTTATAAGATGGCCTAATACATAATTGCTAACCACCCTCATTTATGAAGGGAACGATCACTAAGACATTAATTTTGCAACTAAAGAGTTCATAAATTATTGCTAACTATGCCTATAACNACCATATTCTTAATTGCCTTTAAAAATACGTCTATACGTTTATCATACGATAAACATGCGTTTCCAAGTTTTTTTAACAATTAATTAAATATATAAGTGTTATTAATACAATTATTTGTGTTCAGCTGTTGCGACGTCAAATTCGTATTAACCTTAAAACAAACGTATGTACGTATATCATACTATATACTGGCGTTTGCAAGTTTTTCAAATAATAAAAATAAATTATTTATCTGTAAGTTTTAAAAGTGAAATAAAATATGTTATTTTAAGCACATAAATTTTAGTTATAATTTTTTTGTATAATTGATGGATGTTACATTATAACCAAATAATATTTGAAAATACGAATACATATTTAGGTCATTCTATACACCTTTGTCTGTAAGTTTAAAAGGTAATCTATTATTTATAAAATTTTACATTTTCAGTGCCTTGTCAATATGACTGTTGCATAACTTAACAGGTTATTTATATATATATCATTAAAACCTGTACATTTACCCATGTTCTGGTTGCTCAGTCGAGAAATGGTAGTCAACCATGCCTGTAAGAGGGCTAATGGCATAATTAACATGCCACACTGATCGTTGTCGACAGAAATTACTGTGATATGGATTTGGTGGCTATATCTTAAATAGTTTGGAAATTATAGCTAACTATGTTTATAAGATGGCCTAATACATAATTGCTAACCACCCTCATCTATGAAGGGAACGATCACTAAGACATTAATTTTGCAACTAAAGAGTTCATAAATTATTGCTAACTATGCCTATAACNTATGAAGGGAACGATCACTAAGACATTAATTTTGCAACTAAAGAGTTCATAAATTATTGCTAACTATGCCTATAACTTTGTGGGAGTCAGATATAGACATACACTTCTTTGTATAACTTGCAAGGGTGTGTTTAGCATATTCTTACTTTGTGTAGGTCACACAATATGCTTGTAACAAGGTGGAGTGACATCATGAAGTAGCATGAGAGGGCGATGAACTAGAAAATTCCTGAAACAATATGGTTTGTGTTGACAGTAAATGACAGAGTATGAACTGCAGCATTCTTGAAACAAGATGGCCTATGTTGACTTAGAATGACAGAGTATGAACTGGAACATTCTGGAATCAAGTTCATGCTATATGTAGACTGAGTGACTCATGGAAATTTTGGCAAGGATACATTTTGCAGGAAATTCTGCATATTTGGAGGGAATTTCAGAATATTGTAAGGGGAATCCGGGACATTTTGAGTGTTATTGGGAAATGGAGCATTTGAGGTCACGGTCAAAGGTCTAGGTCAAAGGTTGAGGTCGTTCAATATCGCTGTGACACAATCCAATATGGCGGATGGATATNCACGGTCAAAGGTCTAGGTCAAAGGTTGAGGTCGTTCAATATCGCTGTGACACAATCCAATATGGCGGATGGATATATTGTTCCGACACACCACACCTCTGTCCACCAAGGCAGAATGACATCATGAACTGGAATATTATTGAAAAGGTCATAATATTTTTAGACTGAGTGACTCTCAAAAATTTGGGTAAACTTTTTACAGGAAATGTTGCAGATTTCGAGGGATATGCGGGCAATTTTAAAGGAAATTCTAGAAATGTTAAGTGTTTCCAAGGTTAAGGTCAAAGGTAATCCAAGATGGCGAATGTAGGTCAATGTCAAATGCCAAGGTTAAATTTCAGNGTTTCCAAGGTTAAGGTCAAAGGTAATCCAAGATGGCGAATGTAGGTCAATGTCAAATGCCAAGGTTAAATTTCAGGGTTATCCAAGATGGTGGCCTGTTCTCTGGCACACTGCCAGATGCCTTATCCATTCGACCGTCCTAACTCCCAACCCCCTGTCACAGCTCTCTCATTTTCTATCTACTATGTGAAATGTGTTTAATATCTGTATGAGGGTTACCTTAAACATTCTGTCTCATTCCAGCACACCGAAACCCACGTGTTACTACCGGTAGGCCCGTGCTTTGTGCTGTGAAAATTATCCCGTGGGGGAAAGAATTTTTTCACATCCATCTTCATTCGTGAGTGAGTGATTATGAAACCGCAACTCGGTTTCCTCATGCCGGCTTTCACCCCAACGCTTCCTTCATTTATCCTCATTACGCTATGCAACAGTGCGTCCGACTCGGCTTTATGTTCTGCTGTGGACGTTTCTCTTCTCAGAGAATAAACCCCTCCGGTATCACGGCGTGCAAGTGGGTCCGGTCCGTAACACTGAATCGATGGCACGGAAATCATACATCGCTACCGTACTCATAAGTTTCGGGGGCTGCGGTGGTGTAGTGGTTAGACTACTCACCTCCCACTAAGGCGAAAAGCGTTCGATTCCCGACGGGTTCGCTCCCGGATTTTCGCACGTGGGAATCGTGCTGGACGATGGAGCTGTTCGGCGGGTTTTCTCGGTGATATCCCGTTTGGCCCGTCCTTGCAATCCGGAGCTGCTCCATACTCACCTCGCCTCACCCTCATCGGCTCTCAAGACCTCGATGTTAAGAGCCGCCCAAATCTCTTGACTCACTCCTAAGTTTCTACATTCTAAATATGGATCAGTGATTTTACTGAATTTTTAGCTGTTATCTGTTGGCGAATGAGTGTATTGCACTGAGGTTTTACGGCCAGGGTAGTGCGATTCACTAGGAATCACTTTAAATCGCTGTTTCGTTAGTGAATACCAGCAAACTGAAAATGATCAGTAGAAGTTTACTGATTCAAATGCGGCAATTTCAACTGATCTGCAGTCAAATTTTTGATTTGGAGCAGTTTCAACCGTTTTGGTTTTAGAGTGTATTTAGTGTATGTAGCGTTTTCATTTAATGGTTTTCAGTGGGCATTTCGTAATAANACCGTTTTGGTTTTAGAGTGTATTTAGTGTATGTAGCGTTTTCATTTAATGGTTTTCAGTGGGCATTTCGTAATAAATCTACATTTATTAACATCTAAGAACGTATATATTTATTTATTAATTTATATGTAATGTGCTTACTGATTTAATGTGCATTTTTTTACGGTTCCAAACATTGCAATTCATATATCTACAGTAATTGTTAACTCACAACAGATATGATAGAACAGGTAATCGTAGATGCTATGCGTTTTTACAAAGTCTCAGAAAATGCCTCATTATATAATTTCATTGCCATTTCTGATAATTACATCGATTATGAAGGCCGCTAAAGTATAATTTCTACACTAATATGAAAAAAAAATTTTCATTTTATTTGAATTTGGCATGCTTACACAAAAAAAAATTCCAGGGAAAGGAAGCCGAAATTAACGAAAGCGTTTGTGACAAATACTTGAATATTATTCAGCCACCTGAATGTTATTTTGATGTAGGATTTTTACACAGGTACCGTGAAAAAACTTAGAGAAGTCTCAGTATATTAATGGCTAGCAAACTGTTCATAGCAGGTCTCATAGGTACAGAAGGACAAAAACCACGGTATCCGAGGAGAATGAACAGCGGAAAATTAATAGCGAGTTTGGCAGTTCGGTAACGAGAATAAATGCTTATTTATTTGCGTGCCTGGAACTGCTGTATGGATTCTGTTCACTATCCGAAGGTAACTTCTATAAGAAAGAGAAAAATTTTAAGTAATTACTGCTGTTTTACTTCCTCGCTGTAAGGTTAATAGTAAGATGTTTTACATACTAAATTATTCTAAACAAATTCATACAATCCCTTCACATATATAAATAGTATTGTCTTAGACGAGATTGAAGCCAGGATCTGTCGAGGTCAGAAAGTGTCTTAATGGTATGGGATACATAAGTAACCAATGCAGCAAATTGAATTATTCTTGTAAGTTACTTGCCTAATAATATGTCAACAACAGTAACTTACGTACTTCTAAAAGTTTTTAATGCAGTATTCGTTGAGTTAAATAATAATGTTTATATGTGTACTGAAAGATTTTATTCACACCGTCGAAACAATTGATGCTGCCCAATGACCTTAAATTTTTTTGGTCCGGTTGGCCAAGTTTGTTTTATGGTTAACATTCGAGAAGTCGGTTCAGCTAAGGATTTACACAGAAACTTGGAAAAAGGAGCACAGAGTCTTCTTAATAATCGTCACTACTTAAAATCTGTTTTCTAAAAATACGTTTCAGAGATGAATCACGCAGGAAATTTATACTGAACACAAAAACCAAAACTAATCGAAAATATTCCGACATTAATAAAAACACTTAACTATAAAAACCATTGGATATTAATACGGAATATAACAGTGTTTGAGCATTCATTATCTTGGTCAAAAGAATTAAAAAAAAAAGTTATCCATATAACTACGGAGCCGATGTTCACCTTAACACATATTTATTTAAGTTACTTCGATGAGGTTTCCAGAAAATTAGAAGCTAAAAGATTGTGTTTTTAAAATCTGAACACCATAAGGAATTTTATTTACAGATTTGACGGGAATTTGGTATACCAGTTCTTAATGTGACAAATAAACGAAAATTTTACAAAAAGGTTCCCTAAGTAATTGTTTAAAATTGAAGCAGACTGTTTTAGCATGCTAAGATTGTTTAAAATAAAATGAAAGTTAGCAGGTATGTGACATAAAACCATTAAAAAAATACATCCATTTCGAAGTATGTGTACCCTCGGTCATATTTTCAGAGTTTAGTTTTTATATAACATAGTACTTACATGCCAAATGTCGTGGAAATAAGTTAATATGTTTCTGAGTTGTAATATTTAACTTATTTTTTACGATGATTTTCTTGTCCAACATAACGAAATAAAGGAGTCATGTTTGTATTCGGTGCAAAAAAATCAGTGCTCTGAACATAAAATGTTAGATTCAATTAAGTTTAATTGTTCCAGAGCCTGTAGTGGAATGTAAAATATGGCCATACAGAAGCCATTCAAAATTCGCTATATTAGACCGGATGCCACTTTACAATTTGCAAGTAAAATTTCTTGGTATGTTTTGGCAGATCCTAAACTACGATATAAAAGCGTTTTCCAATGTGGCCACCATTCTTCCTAACGGCAGGCAAAATAATATAGGTACGAGTAAACATAATGTTTTAATTAGCACTACTTACGTTTTAACTAGGGCCTATGGTTAAAACAGGTTCCATCGTTTTCTCGATGTTAAAAAACCTCCGAAACATTTATTATAAAAGCATTTTGAAAATAAAATAGTACGAACTACTTGGTGAGAACCTGTTGAGTAGCCTTCGAGGTATGTTGAAAGAGTAATGTTCATTTCAGGTGACCTATATAACAAAATAGCGGACATAAATGAGAGGCTGCAAATCAGCATAAAGGAGACCAGGGATAGTTGCAGCAGAGGTAGGTTGCAACACCGCTCATAACCACGCACTCCACGATGTGATAGTGGCGCCACTCGGCAGGCTAGTGGTACTAAGTGGCAGCCATCTTGTGCCAAACTCCTGCGTGCGTCAACAGACCGGGGATAGTTGCAGCAGAGGTAGGTTGCAACACTGCTCATAACCACGCACTCCACGATGTGATAGTGGCGCCACTCGGCAGGGTAGTGGTACTAAGTGGCAGCCATCTTGTGCCAAACTCCTGCGCGCGTCAAAAGACCGGTTCGGGGCGCAGAGAGGAATAACCACTTTTCGTACATAAAAGTAATTTGTGCAGTGTTCGACTAAAATTGTTGTAGTTTTTAGTGGTTTGAGGGAAGTAATNCTTTTCGTACATAAAAGTAATTTGTGCAGTGTTCGACTAAAATTGTTGTAGTTTTTAGTGGTTTGAGGGAAGTAATGCAACCTTTATTGTAACGAATAGTGCAAACCTTCATACTTATTTATGTTGTATAGCGATTACGTATCTTCAAATGTGAGAGTCGAAAATTTTGTTAAATGCTTCAAGTAGTGTATTGGGGCAAGTTGCAATAGTCTGTTGTAACTTCCCCTCCCCCACACACATTTTTACAACTTGCCCAAGTGCGTGTACTTAATAAGTTTTTTTTTTTTCATTTTAAAAAGTTGTATCACCTAACATATTGCGTGATGTGTGTAATATTACTCATATTACTTTACTTCGTAAACAACAAAATAATAATATCCTTTTAAAAATAGGTTTGATAAATTTGATTAGACAAGGAATATAACAATGTCAAAGGAAGCGGTGAATACCAACAAATTATCAATATAATTTCCTTCTGTTTCAGCTAAAATGCGNATATAACAATGTCAAAGGAAGCGGTGAATACCAACAAATTATCAATATAATTTCCTTCTGTTTCAGCTAAAATGCAGACATACAAAAGTAAAACAGAAAGAGGGAAGACTACACCAGTTATAATAGAGACAGCATCCAAACTCATAATGGAGAATCCTGATTCATGTAAGTATTATAGGCTAGGTAAATTAAGAAAAAAAATGGAATGGCCTTTAGCGGAAAGTTTAGGTATAGTCGTAATCGTTGTCATGCCTTATGTTTTTTGGGTCGCTGAACACGAATCTGAGGTTCGCTGACAGAATTTCTGCCTGGAACGTTGTTTTTTTTTTAGCAAAAAATCTCGAAATTGTGGCACTTTTTTGGTTTTATACCTTTATCTTGGGAACTATGCGTTTTTTCAAAAAGACCATAATACACAAAACTAAAGAAGACACAATTGCCTGCATGTTTGATGAATAATAGTGTTTTCTACGACTAACCGTTCCGCATCTAGAGCGCACCAAAAAATGGGCAAAATTCCCAAACATCGCAAAAACGCCATATTTCGACTTTCTACGCCCGATGTCCGTAGAAACGACTCATGTAATGATAGTTTTGACCATGTACGGTATTGAACTTGATGAAATACACTTAAAAGTAAATACGGGGTCCGCTGAAATATACTTAAAATAAATATTGCGTCCAATTGTTTTCAAAGAATTGTCTAAAATCAAATTGAAAGAAAGGAGACAAATAAGTTAAAAAAGTAAAAATCATCCCGCCTGCTGCGCACCACAAACTCATGGAAATATGTAAAATTAATATCGGAATGAATGTTCGAGTGTTGGAATGTGGGGTTATGTGTCTTATCTCAATGAGCCGTTGAAAACCCTTTTTTTTTTTGTGGCAGATGGTCGCTACCGGAGGAGGGCCCCTCCTTACAAAGTACAGTTGAACTTGTCCCTGAGGGCCCCCACCAAGCCACCGGCTCGACAGTTGATGTTCAGATATTCCACTGTTCGTATATGTGTCCGGTTTTACAAGTTCGATTTACCGTGCTAACGTGAATGTCGCGATGTCGGTGTGTTTTATCTGTGACTTGCCGCTAGAAGATGGAGGGACAATAGCAACAGTGAAAGAGAAAACAGTTGCATTGTTTATTGAAGCCAGTAAAAGAAGGAAAGATGGGAAGGGCGGTAGTTTGAGGAGACAAACGTCTGTCAAAGTGCACGAAAAGTGTAGGAAATCATATACAGATGATCGATCCATTGTTGNAGTTTGAGGAGACAAACGTCTGTCAAAGTGCACGAAAAGTGTAGGAAATCATATACAGATGATCGATCCATTGTTGCTTTCCAGAAAAAACGAGACGCCAGTACAGCTCAACGAACCCGATCAGCAGTCACTCATTTTTCATTCAGAACTAACTGTTTCATATGTGGATTGGAAATTACTGCTGCGTTTTTGGTTGCAGAATCCAAAAAACCTCCAAATGAGCGTGATGTTGTGTACCAGGTTCGTGACATAACTCAAAGCTTGAGAAACAGTATTATGAAGGATGCCCAAGACGCAAATGATGAATATGGACGGGCTATACTTCGCCGGATTGAGCATGTTCCCGACTTGGTTGCATACGATGCGCAATACCACAAAAGCTGTCGTACAAAACTGTCTGCTAAAGCAAGAAAACCGAAAGTAGTATCGACAAGGCGTGGTCCATTTGCACTTGAAATTGATGTTGCAATGGAATACATATACACATACCTTGAAAGCAGCAATGATGAATGCCAGTTCTTGTTAGATGAACTAATTGAACAGATAAAAGGAGACTATGTGCCAGATGCAAAAACAGTCAAGGCCATTCTTAAAGAGAAATATGGGGAGGATATAACGTTCACGACCAATAAGAAAATATTGAGGAGAAGATATTGAACGATGCATGGTATCAGCAGAAGTGTAAGTCTGAAGCAGAAGAGAAGCTTCGTGTAGTGGAAGCAGCTGCAAAAATAATTTGCGAGGAAGTCAGATTGCAGGTTTATGATGTCAGCGAGTACCCGGCTCCAGGCCGTTTTCTGGAAGAGGTGGAGTCAGTCATTCCTGATACACTCAAACATTTTCTGCATACTTTGATTGTGAAGAGAAAGAAGAGGGACCATACTGATAAATGGGAAAAATGCCACGCAATTGCTTACAGTATAATCATTGCTGTAAGGCCTCGCTCATTTCTGTCAAATTTACAAATTGGAATTGGAGCATTTATTTACAAAAAATTTGGGTCCCGGAAGTTGATCGATATTTTGAGTTCGTTGAGGTTTTGCTGCAATTACTCAGCAGCAGTACGATTTGAAATTTCATCAAACCTGCATTCGCAGGAAAAAGCAACAGAAGATGGATTTATTCAGTTCGTATACGACAATGCGGATTATAATACTCAAACAATAGATGGATACAACACGTTCCACGTCATGGGAGGGATTTTTACTGTTGCCCCAGCTTCTCCTGTACCTCCAGATGCAACAATTCAGAGAATGGCAAGGATACCAGCTGCAGATGTTG
>NQII01002749.1:194802-237475 GCA_002778355.1 Clitarchus hookeri
GGAGGAGGAGGAGGAGGGGGGTTTCTAAAATGCACTGAGCTGTGCATCCACTGCGTGCACAGATCATGCAACAACGCAGCAGTGCCCCTAGGCGAAGATGAGGACGAGGTCGAAGATTGGGACCTTCAAGTCAAACTTGGGATTCAATTGCGAACTGAGGAGGAAGCGTTAGAAACACTGGTGGAGGAGGAGGAGGAGGAGGAAGAAGAAGAAGAAATAGCTACGAGCTCCAAAGGAATGTAACATCACCTATAATTCCAAACCTTGTTTTCACATTAGTAGTACCTATCAACTTATTTTTGGTATAGAAGAACCATCATATTCCTATATTTGTAACAATATCTCATGTACGCCACTAATTCCATTCTGTTTTTACAGATGTCTCTCTCCAACGAGCCTCAGTCGACGAGTGAAACCCCATAAGTAACGCCACAAGTTAATAACAGTAAATATTTCCGAAGCACATAGGTACCTACCTACAGCATATTCTTTACCAATATTACTAACTAATAACCACTAATACACACTATCTCTGTCTGTTCCAGATGAATGAATACCCCATCCACAGGAAAATACCCAATAAATGGACTGGACCTGTACATACAAATACCTACAAATACCTGTTTTAGTTTCATCATTCTTTAAAATTGTCTTTTACCTGCAATTACGCAATTTATAATTAAAATTAAGAAATTTTAATATAAATATAATAAAAGCTAAGTTTAACTTTTTTCACTAATTTGTCTCCTTTGTTTCAATTCGATTTTAGACAATTCTTTGAAAACAATTGGGCCCAACATTTATTTTAAGTGTATTTCATCAAGTTCAATACCATACNAAGTCAAACTTGGGATTCAATTGCGAACTGAGGAGGAAGCGTTAGAAACACTGGTGGAGGAGGAGGAGGAGGAGGAAGAAGAAGAAGAAATAGCTACGAGCTCCAAAGGAATGTAACATCACCTATAATTCCAAACCTTGTTTTCACATTAGTAGTACCTATCAACTTATTTTTGGTATAGAAGAACTATCATATTCCTATATTTGTAACAATATCTCATGTACGCCACTAATTCCATTCTGTTTTTACAGATGTCTCTCTCCAACGAGCCTCAGTCGACGAGTGAAACCCCATAAGTAACGCCACAAGTTAATAACAGTAAATATTTCCGAAGCACATAGGTACCTACCTACAGCATATACTTTACCAATATTACTAACTAATAACCACTAATACACACTTTCTCTGTCTGTTCCAGATGAATGAATACCCCATCCACAGGAAAATACCCAATAAATGGACTGGACCTGTACATACAAATACCTACAAATACCTGTTTTAGTTTCATCATTCTTTAAAATTGTCTTTTACCTGCAATTACGCAATTTATAATTAGTATTAAGAAATTTTAATATAAATATAACAAAAGCTAAGTTTAACTTTTTTCACTAATTTGTCTCCTTTGTTTCAATTCGATTTTAGACAATTGTTTGAAAACAATTGGGCCCAACATTTATTTTAAGTGTATTTCATCAAGTTCAATACCATACATCGTCAAAACTCTCNTTTGAAAACAATTGGGCCCAACATTTATTTTAAGTGTATTTCATCAAGTTCAATACCATACATCGTCAAAACTCTCATAACATGAGTCGTTTCCACGGGCATCGGGCGTAGAAAGTCGAAATATGTAGTTCTTGCGATTTTTGGGAATTTTGCCCATTTTTTGGCGCGCTCTAGCGGTGGAACGGTTAGTCATAGGAAAACATGTTAAAGACAAAAAATGTAGGCAAGTTTATCTTCTTTAATTTTGTATAGAGTGGTCTTCCAAAAAATGCATAATTCCCAAGATATAGGCAGAAAACAAAAAAAAGTGCCAAAATTTAAAGGTTTTTTGCAAAAAAAAATAATGTTCCGGGCAAAAATTCTATCAGCAAACCTCAGATTCGTGTTCACCGACCCAAAAAACATAAGGAATGAAAACGACTACGATTGTACCTAAACTTTCCCCTATTTTTCCTAATTTTCCTAGCCTATTAAGTCCGAAAAATTTCAAAGGAATTTGATATACATTTTCTACAATATCGCGATATATACAGAAACTTAAGAAAGGAACTTATGCCAAATTAGAGAACAGGAAACACCCAACCCTTTTAGCACTGGTTACCAGCAACCGCGTTGTGTTTTTATGGCCGAACAAGAAAGCCAATTGTGTGAGTACCTCAAGGGAAGTTCTCAAATTATGTTTGGACTCACGCCAAAATATGTGCGTAAGCTTGCCTTAGAATGTGATGTATTATTTCTTGAAATATTCCCGATTCATGGAAATCTAACAAGTGTGCTGATTCAGATTTATTTTCGGCTTTTATGAAGCACAACCCAGAAGTTTCCATTAGACAAGCTCAGCCTACAAGCTTGGCAAGGTGCACTTCCTTTAATATAGCAAATGTGTCCCAATTTTACGAACAACTTCCGATGTGCTCAGCCGTGATTATATCCCACCTTCATGTTTATTCAACGTGGATGAGACAGGGGTGTCCAATAGTATGAAAGCTAGTAAAATAATAGCCGAAAAAGGGATAAAGCAAGTAGGATCTATAACTTCAGCAGAAAGAGGTGAAATTATCACATTAACAACTGCTATAAGCGCAATTGGCAATGCTTTACCACCTGTGTTTATATTTCCTCAGCAAAATTTAAAGGGTTCATTTCGTACGAGATGGGCAGGCTGCGAGGGAATTGCAACTAAATCTGGCTGGCAAACTGAGGAAAGTTTCTTGACGTTTATAAAGCATTTCATTGAACATACTTCACCATATCTTAGCAATCCTGTACTCCTACTCCTGGAAAAGCATTTTTCTCACATCAGATGCCCTGTTTTGGACCTGTGCAAAGCAAGTGGCGTTGTTCTCTTATCATTCTCGCCTCATTGTTCCCGTCGCCTTCAACCATTGGATGTGTTAGTCTATGGCCCGTTTAAGAAACGATGTGGAACAGGTATTAATGCTTGGTTGAAAACTAACCCAGGACGAACAATCACAATATTCCACCTACCAGAAATTTTAAAATAAGCTTTTCTGCTTCCAATGAAGCCAGCTTATATCACTGCTGGATTTTAGAAAACTGGTTTTTCGCCACTTAACGTCCAAACATTTTCAGAAGATGCCTTTGCTTCAGTCTTCGTAACAGATATACCGCTACAATGTGGTGCTACTAAAATATTACAAAATTATGAAGTTTCTGTTTGTGAAACAATTGTTGAAAAGAATGTTAACGCAATTGATGAACGTGTTCGGAATGCTAATGTCTGCAGTGGGCAAAAACAATGAGATTGGACATCAGCAGAGTGAAGAACAGAGCAGACCTCTGAACCTAAACAATATCTCACTTCCAAGTACAATTGCGCTTAGTCCATAAATTGTACATCCATTTCCAAAAGCTCCCAAGAGCAGCAAAAACCTTTGCAGACTAAGGAAGAGAAGAAAAACTATCATCCTCATCGACACTCCAGAAAATAGGTCTATTGAAGAAGAAAAGCATTCCATGTATGAGAAGAAGCCAAAAAAAAAAAAAAAAAAANAAAAAAAAAAAAAAAAAAAAAAAAAAAAAAAAAAAAAGAGACACACCAGGCAAAAGAGATGCAAAGTAAACAAGCAAGGAAAATGTGTCCAAGGAAAAAGGAAAATTAAAAGGATAAGTCATCAAAAAGAAAAATGGGCATAGGAAGATATAATTCCACAAAAGCAGCTCTGGCGAGGAATAAGATGATATTTGCTTAGTGAGTTTGTTTAAATAAAAGCTTGGTGAAGAAGGGTTGCAATGCACTATGTGCACACATTGGACTCACTGGTTATGTGCTGTTAAATATCCTTTGTATGTGTGTTTAAATTGTGTAACAGATGAGTCCTATTCTTGGGAGTAAGTGTTGCAACTAGCCTCACGTTGTATTACAACTTACCCCAGCCATGGGGCAGATTGTGACAGTTGCAATGATCTTTGAAAACCGATATTCTTAAGTTATTTCATCTCTTACATGCATTATAATTTTATATGTTGTAGACTAATGATATGAGATAATATCCCATATTTTTGCCAGATAATAAAATACAAATATTCTGTATCTTATAATATCAAAACTGTTGCATCAAGTCCCGGTCTCCCCTATATGTTGAAATCTGTACAACCGGCACTTAAAGTTTTCTATACAGTTGGGTAATTATGGCAAAGACCCTAAAATATTTGTTTAGCCTTCATTTTGAAAATAAGGGTCTAATTTATTAAAATGTAAATTATTTAGTTTCCCTACAACCAACACATCTCGTAAGCCGAATTTTGCTGGAATCCGGTGAGTAATTCTTGAGACAAAGAGTGAGGGTATTATTTAATCGATTTTCGATTGCTTCCAAGTATAATGAAATAATGAGACATTGTTTGTTTTAAGTCGATCCTGACAGAAATTTCATATGGTCGCCATTTTGAAAATCAAAACTCTGTATGTTTGCAAACTATGAATTCAAGCGTGCTTTGTAAGTACTTTAGGTGTATCCAGTTTTGAGTAATCAGAATATAAAACATTGTTGGGGAATTACGAAAAAAAAAAAATAATAAAAAATAAAAAAACAGTAAAGAAGGTGATCACATAATCCCGTCTGTTCTTATAATAGTATGTTACTAAATCAATGAGACTTAATGCACAAAACAGGCGTTAAAATATAAAAGTTTCGTTTAAAATAAAATATTTAATATACTTGAAAAATGGAATTTTAAAAATATATCTAAAATATTTTTCAAAAAAATTAAAATATTAAACACTAATTAATTTCAGACACTTAATAATGTTGTATCGAATTTATAATCTGCTTTTTCATTCGCTGTTTCATTAATTTTGAAGTAACATATGCGGCTAGAGGTAAAACATTACAGTCCAGTAATTTCTCATTTGTCAAGCAAAGTGCTGAGCGCATTCCGGCAGGCTTTTATGCCTCAGATATTGGATTTCAAGTTTCACACTCCAAAGATTCACGTGGGAGAGATCCTCTCCGTCTCTGGCAATGAAGCTGCTCAGATATTTCCGCGGGATGCTGCTGACAATAGAAAACTTCTGCAAGAGCGGGCGAGTTCGATTTAAACTCGAGCTGGCGCTGGATTGTAGGGGTCCGGATTTGAATAGGTTCACACCAGACGTGAGAAAAAAAAGTTCCCGGAGTGGAAAGTAGATTGCACGTGCTTTCGTCTGACCTGTGTGCGAGGTTAGCATTTTGCAATATTTGGCCGAGCAAGTCACAACGATGACGTATAGTCTAGTCGGTACAATGCAGAATGCGTGCGGATTTATTTCTACCAATATGCTTATGCATCTATTGCTACTGCCACGTACATTAGACACACATTCAAAAAATAATAATTGAATTTCTTACACTTTGTAAACAATTTTGTTTAATTCTTTAAGTTTTTGATTATGGGGTAACATATTTGCTACTTATTGAGGAAAGGAGATAAGGTGGCGATTTTATATTCGCATCACAGAAAAATTGCCAGCATTGTTGGTTAATTCTTTTCATTAGTTATCCATGAAACTGTTTGCCGATTATTTGTCTAGTATGATTGACCATCTGAAAAGTATTCAATTAAAATGCAAAACAATAATTTCAGGTGATATTTTTCAATGCAGATTGGTCGATATACATTAAACGATTATTGATAAATATAAAACAGTATTTACACATGCAAATGGATTAAATTTAGAGTAATGTTNGATATACATTAAACGATTATTGATAAATATAAAACAGTATTTACACATGCAAATGGATTAAATTTAGAGTAATGTTTACAATTAGAGCGTAAATATATAAAATAATTGCATTTAAGATTCTCTTGCCACTCTGCCACTTCCAAAAACAGTGACATAGGTAGCCAGAACTTTATCGCAACAGCGCCCGAATTGTATCGCCATTGTGTTTTAAGAGCCGCATAATTTTGAAACGTTGCAGTTTGATGTCATCACAGCTGAGGTTGCAATTATGGCTGGAGAAGGCTTTTAAAGAAGCAAGTAATTTCGTAGCTCTACGAATGTACCTGACAATGTCATTGTCCTTCTATAGCCACTAGCAACAACATCGTCCCATTCTGAATTAACACCTGTATCATGAACGCTTGAAATTTATATACGTGTGTGTATATAAATACAACGTAGGCCTCTTACTTTATATATTGTTTGAGATCAATTATAATCGAAACAAAGAAAATGTTGGAAATCTACTTGCACAGGGATGTACCATGGTCAGAGGCTCATAAAATTGGATGATATACCTATACGTAATAGAAAAAATTCAGAAAATATTACTTTTAAGACACGTAAAGTTAAACTTATTGATGACAGAATTAGTCTCACTTTCGTAAGGCAAATACCTTCCAGAGATATTAGCGTGTAAAGGTTGGCAGTGGAAACACTGTGCGTGAAATGAAGTGTACGTAAACAGATAAAGCGAGCACTTTTGAGAACGTTGCGAAGTTTTCACTTTCAACCAACTTATTGCGTATTCTTACGCATCTCAATAAAAGCATTGTCATTTTACATTAATCTGGTCTTCTTACAACTACCCAGATGTTCATAGCTTATATTCATTAAATATAAACCAGAAGTAATAAGTATTATAACAACACTAGAAATGATCACACGTTAATTTCAGTAAATACCATAAGTTTGTAAATATTGGTTAATGTTGTGACGGTTTCAGCCGACACGNTGATCACACGTTAATTTCAGTAAATACCATAAGTTTGTAAATATTGGTTAATGTTGTGACGGTTTCAGCCGACACATGCAAATAGAACTCCATCTCTTTTTCCTCAGGAAGATGTTCATTGTTGAAGTAAATGAGACCCCCCTTAGTGTGCCATCAAAGGGCATCTTAAAGCTTACTTTGGGTTTGCACAGTAAAAAAAATAATAGTTACAAAATTCTGATATATTTTCCCCTTCCTTGGAATACAAAAATATCAATTCCCAATACGGGATTACAATGTAAACAATTACAAATCTTTACTAAAATCCTATGAGTTTAAATCTCCCACAAATATATAATAAATAATATATAATTTCCGACGTTTATGGAGCAGAAACGTCCCCTTATGACGTCATGGCTAGCCGGCGTCACGTCGTGGTGTCGCGCAGGGGGAAGGGGCAGCAGACGAAGCTTCGAAGCAGCACACTAGCCCGCCATGCGCCACTTTCCGTCCATCATACATGCAGGCAACAGCAGCTAGATGGCCAATTAAGTGAGTCGCATCGCACCAAAGGTAAACCATTGTCCATAGCCCTCATGTAGAAACAGCAATCCAAGGCGAGGTGAACTTAANGTCGCATCGCACCAAAGGTAAACCATTGTCCATAGCCCTCATGTAGAAACAGCAATCCAAGGCGAGGTGAACTTAATCGATTTGTTTATGTTTGTATGCTGTCACAATGTTAACGATTTTGTTTCTATTTAGTTTAAGTCCTTTAACACTATTTAACACTTCCCAGGTCATAAGAAAGCAAATTTTGGTTAATGCTTTTAACAGTCATTTGCAAAAAACTCGAACGTGAATCCCCATTTCGTCCTTTATAAAAACACCTCGCCCTTTCGAACGATACTTTTTTAATGCATGAATAGCTAGAATATTCGTTCGTCGTTTTGCAACATAATAAAAGCACATTTTAAATTAAATAGTAGTGTTTATTCCGTCTTACAAAAGATAATTTGATGTAGACCATCGTAAAACGGCATAAGTGTTATATTTTAATTAAATTTTACTAATAGAGTCAAGTAAATATGTTGCTACGTGCTTTTGTGTGAATTTTGATCTGATTTTTATTNTAATTAAATTTTACTAATAGAGTCAAGTAAATATGTTGCTACGTGCTTTTGTGTGAATTTTGATCTGATTTTTATAAGTATGAAATTACAAATTCTTATTTCCACTCAGCATTCATTACGATTGTCATTAAATCTGCAGATGTATCCAAATTCCTACTTAAATAGACTACAACATATTGCACATACATCGCAAAGATATATTTCAGTTAACAGTAAGTACACGCAAATGGTGGACTTTGCTTATACGTTGGGATTTAGGAAAATAATTGTCATGAAACTTAGCAGCTGAACAAAATAGATTCAAATTTATGCAGCATACTTGACGGTAATATATAACACTTGACGCAAGTGTCAAGCAAATCTGTCCAGTCACACAGTTTTTACAGTACCTATGAAACACAACGCTTTTAGGCCTAAAATTTGCTTTCTGCAATTTTTGCGAGAATATAATTTTTCGCTAGTAAAATTTAAATGTCAACTCTTATATTGGCGCAAAAACACTGGAATACTATTAATTTAATACCTATCTCATGAAAATGTGTTTAGTGTAATTGCATCCACACATTAAANTGATCACACGTTAATTTCAGTAAATACCATAAGTTTGTAAATATTGGTTAATGTTGTGACGGTTTCAGCCGACACGTGCAAATAGAACTCCATCTCTTTTTCCTCAGGAAGATGTTCATTGTTGAAGTAATTGAGACCCCCCTTAGTGTGCCATCAAAGGGCATCTTAAAGCTTACTTTGGGTTTGCACAGTAAAAAAAATAATAGTTACAAAATTCTGATATATTTTCCCCTTCCTTGGAATACAAAAATATAAATTCCCAATACGGGATTACAATGTAAACAATTACAAATCTTTACTAAAATCCCATGAGTTTAAATCTCCCACAAATATATAATAAATAATATATAATTTCCGACGTTTATGGAGCGGAAACGCCCCCTTATGACGTCATGGCTAGCCGGCGTCACGTCGTGGTGTCGCGCAGGGGGAAGGGGCAGCAGACGAAGCTTCGAAGCAGCACACTAGCCCGCCATGCGCCACTTTCCGTCCATCATACATGCAGGCAACAGCAGCTAGATGGCCAATTAAGTGGGTCGCATCGCACCAAAGGTAAACCATTGTCCATAGCCCTCATGTAGAAACAGCAATCCAAGGCGAGGTGAACTTAATCGATTTGTTTATGTTTGTATGCTGTCACAATGTTAACGATTTTGTTTCTATTTAGTTTAAGTCCTTTAACACTATTTAACACTTCCCAGGTCATAAGAAAGCAAATTTTGGTTAATGCTTTTAACAGTCATTTGCAAAAAACTCGAACGTGAATCCCCATTTCGTCCTTTATAAAAACACCTCGCCCTTTCGAACGATACTTTTTTAATGCATGAATAGCTAGAATATTCGTTCGTCGTTTTGCAACATAATAAAAGCACATTTTAAATTAAATAGTAGTGTTTATTCCGTCTTACAAAAGATAATTTGATGTAGACCATCGTAAAACGGCATAAGTGTTATATTTTAATTAAATTTTACTAATAGAGTCAAGTAAATATGTTGCTACGTGCTTTTGTGTGAATTTTGATCTGATTTTTATTAGTATGAAATTACAAATTCTTATTTCCACTCAGCATTCATTACGATTGTCATTAAATCTGCAGATGTATCCAAATTCCTACTTAAATAGACTACAACATATTGCACATACATCGCAAAGCTATATTTCAGTTAACAGTAAGTACACGCAAATGGTGGACTTTGCTTATACGTTGGGATTTAGGAAAATAATTGTCATGAAACTTAGCAGCTGAACAAAATATATTCAAATTTATGCAGCATACTTGACGGTAATATATAACACTTGACGCAAGTGTCAAGCAAATCTGTCCAGGCACACAGTTTTTACAGTACCTATGAAACATAACGCTTTTAAGCCTAAAATTTGCTTTCTGCAATTTTTGCGAGAATATAATTTTTCGCTAGTAAAATTTAAATGTCAACCCTTATATTGGCGTAAAAACACTGGAATACTATTAATTTAATACCTATCTCATGAAAATGTGTTTAGTGTAATTGCATCCACACATTAAATTCAATATCAGATTTTTCCCCAAATTACATACCTTGAAAGTTAATCGTGGTAACCAGGAGTACTAGTTGTTTATGTCAGCACGTAAAAATTGAAGAGTTCAGCCAGACATTACAGCACTGTTTTAAAGATTTGCTATCACTCAATGTTTAATGTGCCGCATAAAACTTTTACTCACCAAGGTCCTTTATAATTCAAAATTGTCTTCTGGGCAACGACGTTAACAACACGCGCGCTATTATTGAAGCTCCGAGGTTTGCGATACACACGTTGTATATGACGAAATACACTTAGCCAGAGGTGCAATAAGTTCATTCAAAGTAAAAGTTAATATCGACTTTAACTTCAGGTAGATTCATTCTCCAGGTCAGCATATTAAAAAACTATCACTTCGCATATAACATAAAATAATGCTTACTTTATTACATTACTAAATTCTTTATTTTAGGAGCTACGAGCTGCTGCTTAAAACCACATTAATTATGGTACATTTGTTTTGTTGACACGGTAGATTGGACAGAAAAAAAATTGAAAAAAGTAAATGTGAGCGAAGCGTCAGTTAAGTGTTGTAGAATAGTTATAAACATACCATAAATGTGTCACAATCACGCTAATTTATATTATTAAATGTATATGACAAAAAATACCTAATTAATAGATAACGTAAACTTATAATAATCACGATTAGTATAGCATTGAGATATCGAACTACTTCGCGCAATTCGCTGCCAAATTAACTGTGAGTTTTGAATTTTTTGCTTACGTTAAAATGTATCCAGCGACTTTTTTTTTAAATTTTGCGTTGCTTGAAATGCTGCTTGTTTGCCACTATGCCATGTTTACGGGTATGTGTACCAAGATGTTTCTCTTTCCTTAACACTTTCTGCACATACAAACTACCTGTGATTTTCTTATCCACCTAAATTTATGGCTATTTTGCGATCGCAGTGTTTGGAAAGTATTTTGGATGACGCTTTATTCCAAGCTACTTACTGAAATTACCTGGTGTAGCCTTCTTTCGTGATTACCTCGTGGCGTAAAAACAATAATAACAATGCTCAATAAAAAAAGGACAATGATACAGAAATAAACAGTTTGTTTTGAATAGCTTGATTCGCGTTTAGAGGAAAAGCAGTGTTGTACAACGAACTTTTAAAATAAACGAGATTTTAAGAACTCGTTCAATTTCGTGAACTTTAAAAACAATTCGCTCGTTTTTTACATTACGAAATTTAACTTTTATTAGTTCTTGTATTTAAAGAACTTTATTAATTTCATGTAACGTTTCAGAATGTTTTCATTTGTCTTGCATATTGCTTGGTGATTGAAATTCTGCATGTTAAGAGCATATAAAGTGGTGTTACTTTCGATACCGCTAACTGAGTCGCTAGGACAATATGACTTGATAGGTACTGACGCATTCCGCATCCCGAAAGATATTGGTTCGTCAGAAGGCACACTCTGGCGAAACTCGCAGGCGGGCTACCGCAATAAATATTAAGGGTTGGGCGAGCGTGGTCGAAGAATGACGCCAGGATCCCGAAGCGGAATAAACACATGGCGTAACAGCTGCGTCTAGCAGCTGCAAAAGGGGACGCAAGCTCACACCAGCAGCGGCGTCTCACCCGAGCCAGCTACCGCAATAAATGATGAGAGCTTTTGGCGAGCAAGCCAGAATAATAGCGACGCAATATCCGGGGGCAGCAGAATAAACATGTGAGCCGACCAAGGGACCACCCAGGGTCCCAACACGTGCAGTGCACAACAATAAAAGTCTATGCCAGAAGCGAGGGACGACGCCGGGCCACTTGCGGGTAGACGGAGCGCCGAACACGTGTTTTACGACTCAGGGGTCGCGGCGTTCAGCACGGCCTCGTGCAGAGGGGATGTTGCCATGATGTCGGGCCTCTGACGTCTGGATGTCACCGCGATGTTGGGTCTGCGACGGCTGTATATCCTCACGATGTTGGGTCTACAACGGCTGAATGTCGCCATGCTGTCGTGCCTACGATGTCGGGATGTCACCACGATGCCGGGCATGCGATGGCTGTATGTCCTCACGATGTCGGGTCTACAACGGCTGGATGTGACCATGACGTCGGGCCTCTGACGTCTGGATGTCGTCACGATGCCGGGTCTTCGATTGCTGCATGTCTTCACGATGCCGGGTCTGCAAAGGCTGTATGTCCTCACGATGTTGTGTCTACAACGGCTGGATGTCGCTATGAAGTCGGGCCTCGTACATCTGGATGTCACTACGATGCCAGGTTTGCGATGGCTGTATGTCCTCACGATGTCGGGTCTACGCAGGCTGGATGTTGCGACGATGTCGGTCCTCTGATGTATGGATGTTGTCACGATGCCGGGTCTGCGAAGGCTGTATGTCCTCACGATGTTGGGTCTACAACGTTTGGATGTCGCCATGATGTCGGGCCTACGACGTCTGGATGTCGTCATGATGCCGGGTCTGCGATGGCTGTATGTCCTCACGATGTCGGGTCTACAACGGTTGGATGTCGCCATGAAGTCGGGCCTCTGACGTCTCGATGTCACCACGATGTCGAGTCTGCGATGGCTGTATGTCGTCACGATGTCGGGTCTACAAAGGCTGGATGTTGCGATGATGTCGGTCCTCTGACGTCTGGATGTTGTCACGATGCCGGGTCTGCGATGGCGGTATGTCCTCACGATTTTGGGTCTACGACGGCTGGATGTCGCCATGAAGTCGGGCCTCTGACGTCTCGATGTCACCACGATGCCGGGTCTGCGATGGCTGTATGTCCTCACGATGTCGGGTCTACAAAGGCTGGATGTTGCGATGATGTCGGTCCTCTGACGTCTGGATGTTGTCACGATGCCGGGTCTGCGATGGCTGTATGTCCTCACGTTGTTGGGTCTACGACGGCTGGATGTCGTCATGATGTCGGTCCTCTGGCGGCTGGATGTCACCATGATGCCATGTCTGCGATTGCCAGATTGCGCCACAGTGCTGGGTCATTGACAACTTGATGTCGCAATTGTGCCGGGTCTGTGGTAGCATGATATTCAGACAATAGGCAGTACGAGCATACAAAACAACTTAATTTTTTTATTTACACTTTTGTATCATTTATTTTCTCTTCAAATATATTAATTTTATTGTATTTTCAACATATTGTATTATGTGGAAAACACAGGATATTAAACATTAATATGTACAGAGTCTTGCCAACAAAAAAGATTTTGTCAATTTTTTATAACTGTCGAAGGGTTCCCTTTTCGAACTATTTATATAACAGTTATCACAAAGTTTATTCACACCATCAAAGGTTAGAAATTTTATATTTGAACCAAACATGGTTCAACTTGTGCGCATTGCATGTCATGAGATTTTTCTGAAATAAAAGAAATTACAATTTATATGTTTTAAATAGTTAAAAATCTAAAACGATTTTTTCATGTTTTGCGGCAACCATGATAACAAACACTAAGTTACCGAATGAAACATTTTCAAAGTAAACAAATTCCATGATCGTCTGCATGTTACATATGTAATCACCACATAACAAGCAATACATATGAAAAATTTTTTTAAAATAAATATCTTTTTTATATCTTTAACAATTTAAAATATGTATGAACTGTTATTTGGTGATTACATATATGTCAAGCCCATGGAATAAGTTCATGTTATATTTATTTTCATTTTTACAACTAAGTATTTGTTATTGCAGGTTCAGCTTCACAGAAGAGAAAAAAATAGTTTTACATTTAATTATTTAAATAAAAATATAAAGATATAAAGTGTAATACTTATTTATTCGAGGAAAATGGCATTACATACCATGCATAAATGTTGAATATTTTTTGGTACAAATATAAAATTTTTAATTTATTAATATCAAATGCCTTTAATGTAAAAAATTTTGCACTTTAACAAAAAAAAACTATTTCATGAAGCGTAGCAAGTTCTTCTCTACCCAGCACGAATTCACACCAAATACAGTCTTTATTGTATCTGAAAAAAACATTTGAACCATTAGACGTGAATATAGCCATATAAATTATACATGTAATTATAGGTTTTAGTTTAATTCATATATTGTAAACATTTAGCAGCCATCTGTGTGACATGGTATCATAGAGGCTGCCATATCTCTATTACCAAGAAACCAAATCGCTGAATGGATTTAAATGACACTTAGAAAATTTATGTTGGTCTATATTATATTAAATTAATGTTAGGTGTTCTGTAAATGTAACTATAATGTATATATAGGGACACAAAACAGAGTTTATAAATAACTGATACACATGTTATATACAGCGCTTCATATTCGTGATGGGGATTATCTTCTTATGTGTTATATACATGACATATAAACGTTTTGGAAATAAAAAACACGACATTTTTGTAAATCAATATGTAGACCTATTATTTGCATTTAAATATATTAAAACTATGGGTTATGTGTTTTTTTACATCCACTACTGGGCCGATATAAATAAGATGTTGGCCAGCTTACAAAAAAGACAGTGTTGCTCTATCGGGATCGGCCCAGAATATTCTTTGGTATTAGCATTAAGTTAGCTGTGAGATATCATGCCGACATGATTTCGATGATATCCATCCGTTATCGTAAATAATACAGTGGGCCGTTTACTTTATCCTAATGGTTAACTCTCTGTTTCAAATACGATATCATGCTGCTGACAGATATCTAACTTATTGCCTATTTAAAACACTTTCCAGCAGTTTGTTGTCAAAAATACATTATATAAATATCTTTATTTAGATAAAAACAGATATCTCAAAAATAGCAAAAATAGCCAGAATCAATAAGATATTTGCAATCTTACAAACAATACAAAGATACTGTCTCGGAATCGGCTCAGAATCGGCTCAGAATCGTTTTTAAGATGATAGCGAAATGTTTACTATGAATTATCATGTCAACCATAATTTCGGTGATATCCACCTGTTGTCTTAAATAATACACCGGGCATTTATCTCTATCGTGACGGATAGCAATCCGTCTCAAAAAGACGCAATGCCGTTGTCAGATGGCTATATTCTTGCATATGAACGACAGTTACCGACAGAGCCGGTATTGGGCCGACACTTTGCCGACACTTTGTCGACGGGTTTTGTTTGCTAAGAACTATTTCTTAAAATAAGTGTCATCATCCTTGAAATTTTAAGAGGATAATTAGCTGAGTCACGCTTCCAAAGGCTTATTTGTTCAGTAAAGACTTTCATGGTTCCGGTTTACACATTTTACATGCAAGTTTATTGAATTTTTAACTTTTTAAATACCGACTTATAATTTTCCACCCGTTAAAAAATTAAGCAATAAATGAACCTGAGAATAATAGCCCTATATAGGCCTACACTGAGTACAATAGCCCCAAATATGTGCATTAATACAAAAAATTAAAATTTAACGTAATTTAATAATAATATAGTGTTATTTTACTGTAATGGTTGAGCTGAAATTATTATAGGCTGAAGTATAACAAGGGCTTAGTGTAATGCTTGTAACTAAATTTAATGTCACATTAAGGAAAAAAAGTTCCGCAATTATCTTGGTACATTGTCGTCATCATAAAATGGCTTTGGATAATTCGTCACTCAACCACTACGCTTTGAATTGAAAATGTGTTATCTCTGCCAGTGAAGATTATTGTCAAGATAACATGTTAAGATAAGCAGCCTCAACACAACCACGCCTGGGCCAGTTATGGACAGAGTGTGGCTAGTTGGTGGCGCTACTTCAGGACCAGCAATGGTGCCGGGTGCATGGCAGCTGTTGGCCAACTTTTTGCCGTCTTGGCATCCGACTGTAAACCATATATGGGCCACATGCGTTTTGCTACGTGGGGTGCGTCGTGCCTTTACCGCGAATTCGGACAGGGCCAATGCAACATCACATCCGGGACGCACTTTTCAAGGGCACGAAGCCAGGTACCTTAGCTGGCGAATTCGAACACGGCCATCGACGGTTTCGCGGTGGCAGTGCGTGGTACTTTCTGGGCGTGCTGAAGGGCTCCTCCATTTAACTTGTACGCGTGTAATGACTCTCGGAAGGGAGAATCAGGAGAGCGAGCTGCGTGGGGAACATCGTGTTTTATTCGGCCGCAGCCCTGGAGGGCGAAAACGCTCCCTGTCGGCGTGCCAAGTGGCGAAGACTGCCTCTGAGGGTACGAGGTGCCGGGGGTAATTACCTAGATCTTGGAACGAGGCGGGGCAGAGGGCCACCCGCTGCGGGAAGGATCTAGGGGAAGACGCGTGGGCGGAGTGCCATAACGGCAGCAAGGGCTAGTAGTCCCTGGGAAAACCTCCGTCGCCCGGCCGTTACCAGGCCTAGATCTTTGCCTGCAGAATCCCAGCCCCCTCACCCGGCCGCCGACAATCACGTGCCTTACGTTAACTAACACCGCCACCGTACATTAGCATAAGGAATGGTCCACTCCTGGGCGTTCTTCTCAGACTATTATGGTCGGCTGCAACGTTCCACTCTCTGGGCTGAGACCCACTGAGCTCGGTTTAAAAATGGTCTCTTGAGCAGCAGCACAAGCGTTGGACAAACGAAATCTCAATTCTGTTTATCTTGGTTCTACCTTTACCAACCTTAAGCAGATTGGTAAAGCTGACAAAATTGTATGTGATAGGCTAAGGTTGATCAGTTTATACTGGCCGGGATATTGTGACGTCAGTGATCCTCCGAAGATATATCCCTAACTCAGAAATTGCCAGCTCTAATTTTAGTACATATAATTTTTTGGAATAATAAAAACACTGTAGTATTATGAATTAAAAATATTACCGTATTTTTTAAATTCGTTTTTGTGGATATATATTAAAAAATTTATTTCAAGCGTATATGCCTGGGTTAACGTTATTTTGCGAAAGAACTTCGTGCCCACAAATTTTTTGCATCTAAGGAGGCGTTTGTCTATCAAATTCATATTATTGCAATGCGTTGTTGGGTGTTATACCATGAACAGAAGCAAAGGATAGCTTTCCTGGCGATTTTCGCAGTCTCTTGTAATTAAATGAATCCTTTTTCAGAAGTATTAAATACATTTATTCGAATTAATTGAACTTCATCGGTAGTTAGTTTCAACAAATTATTTCAAACAACATAGTTGTTTAGATAATCATAATGCACAGCGAAATTCACTCCAAAGAGGTTATATTTATTATACCCTCTCCGTTGGTTAATTAATATTACATAACATTATTGCTAATCAAAGAACAAAAAATTAATGGATCACTTTATGCATTCAGCAAACGTATCATTATGTTACGTTTCTGAAAATTTACTTTTATTGTTTGCAATAGCAAAGGAGTAAATACAATAAAAATTAAGACATGCCCTGCAGTTATTTAACACTTTTACAGAATGTCTCATTAAGTAATATTTCTCAACATATTTCTTAACATGCTTACAAATGTCAATAGAATAGAAATGATGAGATGGTGCTATCAGAGTTCACCGTTGGTGCTGGTATCTGTTTATGCACTGTCATTCCATCCCCTTGCGGCCATTTTCCCCTAAAATTGCCCTTTTCCCCTTCAAAATACACTATTCTCTCACAAAATTTCTCTTTTTTCCCTTAAAGTTTCCCGTTTTTCCCTGAAAAAGCACCGAGCCTCCCACTTGCAAAAACTAGCCGCAGAAAGGCAATTATCGATCCGTTGGAAGTATTTGGGAGCCGTATTGGTTTGATAGGCATAGTGTATGCCAAATCGATACACACGGTCCAGGATCCGGAATAAGACCTAACTATCAGCCATCTTGGTTCTGTCAGCCATCTTATCTTTCATATTGGACACAGGTGACCTTGACTTTGACCTTTGACCTTAACCTCAGTGACTTTTAACCATGAACCCAAAAATTCCTACAAAACTACAAAAATGTACAAAATTCTACAAAATTTCCAAAAATTTCGGAAATATTTATAAAAACTTAAAAAAAAATTATTTTAAAAATTATACAATTAAAATTGTTTTAATGTTCGGGCTTAGAAGGGACGAGGCAATGCAACCGACCAGCTACCATATTAATACGTCACCCAACCAACATGTTGGATGTCAGAGACCTTGACCTAGGATGACCATAACCCTTTAACCGTGACCTTGAAATTATCTTGAAAACCAAAACTCGAGAAAGAATTGTAAACATTGAATAAATTCATAAACGTGTGCAAGCATGTTACATTACAGACTACAATCACAATCTTTGGATCCATGTGACCTTTACCTATGATCTTAACCCCGTGACCTATGACCTTGAAGCCACAAGTTCTTTAAAAATCTCACAAATTCCCTAACAACTTGTAAAAACTTAATAAAAAATGTTATTAGAAATTTTTTTTTTATTATTTTTAAAACTTAAATTTTTGGAGGTCTGCTACAGCACCACGTACAGCAGACTACAGAAACCCCCTTCAATCAAACACATTGTGTTAACATTCCTCTTCCGAACCCCACTTACCTTTGTTCATCCGCCATATTGGTGTTTTTCGATTGTCAATTGTTTACGATTTCAACACCTAGGTGGCACTGATGACACCGACCAACATGTTATTTCTGGATATCCTTCACCTTGACCTCTCATCTGTGACCTTGACACCGTGCCCATGACCTGGGATAACATTCAACCCAAAAATAAAATTTTACACATTTTTATAAAACCAAAAAATAAAAATTAAATAAAAAACTTAATTTAAGTCTTGTTTTTTATCAATCTTTCGATAAATCTCGGAATCGTTTCGTCAATGAGCATCGCAATCCACACCATAGTGATGGTAAGATTGGAAGGTTGATGGAAAGATAGATGAATGTGGTGCTGATTGTAGTGCTAATTTCGGTACTGATTGAAATGCTGATTGCAGTGCTGATTGTGATGCATGTGGTGCTGATTGTTTTGCATGTGATGTTGATTGCGGTGCTTGTGAAGCTGATTGTGGTCCATATGGTGCTGATTTTGGTGTATGCAGTACTGATTGTGGTTCGTGTGGTACTGATTGTGGTTCGTGTGGTGCTGATTGTGGTTCGTGTGGTGCTGATTGTGGTTCGTGTGGTGCTGATTGTAGTTGATACCCCGAGAATACTGCCTACCTATTTCCCGACGACCCGAATGAACTTGATGGTAGACTCAGATAAATGATTGACCTTCAAAAACGTGGGTATCTCTCCCACATTAAAGAGGTAAGTTAAACCATTAGTAAACTGAGGGATTATAGGTATATTGCATGGTGCGAGGAACTGCTTTCATCTGAAATTGTAATTACAAAATAATTATAAATTATTATTTACAAATAATTGGTTTTCCTTTATTTTTGTTTGTCGTACACTTTTTCCCTTACAACTTTAAAGTGGTGCTATGAGCACTCGACTTTTAACGGAAATATCTGCATATAGAATAATAATAAAGATTTCATGAACAAAAATGCACGAATAGTTGACTGCGTACAAAAAATGTATTGTGTCGTCATATACAAATTTTGGAGACAGTTGATGAATCGTTTTTTGTTCATATGCATGGATAGAGATAAACGAGAAACCCATAGATTCAATATGCTTTCATGATTAATAGTGATATTGTTAAAGATTGATGGAAATATAGCGACAGTTTGATGGAAAGATTGCGAAAGATCGGTGGAAATGATTGATGATGGAAATATTAAACAATTGATAAAAGATTGAAAGATTGATTGAAAGATTGGTGTATGTGGTGCTGATTGCAAGGCTGATTGTGGTGCTGATTGCGGTGCTGATTTTGGTGCTCATTAATGGAATGATTGCGATATTGAACGAAAGATTGGCAAAAAAACAATTCTTTAATAAAAATTTTTATACATTTTTTTATATTTTGGGTTTTATTAAAATGTTTAAGAATTTCTTTCGGGGTTTGAAGTTATCCACAGTAATGGTCACGGGGTCTACGACACAGATGTGAGATCAAGGCAAAGGTCATTCATATCTAACATGTTGGTTGGAGTCATCAGTGTCACGTACGTTTTAAAATTGTAAACAAATGACAAACGGAAAAACCAATATGGCAGGTAGAGTGCATTAGACAGAATGAGCAAAGGTGTCGAAATGGGGGAGGGGAATGTTTATACAATCAGATTGATTAGAGGGGAATCAGTCATCTGCTGGTCGTGTTGCTGCGAGAGACCTCCGGAAATGTAAGTTTTTAAGAATAATTCTAAAAAGTAATTTTTAATAATATAAATATTTATTTTAAATTCTTAGAAAATTGTTATGTTTTTGACGAATTTTTTTGTTCAAGGTAAAATGTTACTTGGTTAAGGTCATACGTCTAGGTCACCTGGATCCAAGATTGTGGAGTTGTCACTTGCTCGCTATGCTCGCTGACGTTAATGAGTTTATTCAATTTTTTTAATTTTTTCTCCAGTTTTGTTTTCAAGATCATCCAAGGTCACGGTAAACAGTGAAGGTCGTGGTTCAAGGTCAACGTCATTTGGGTTCAACATGGCCGTTGGGTGACGTCTCTCGTCCCCTCTAAGCCCAAACATATCAAATTGAAATTCTATAATTTTATTTTTTGTTTTTAATTTTTTTTACATTTTCGAAAAATTCTGGGGATTTTTGAATTTTTTGGGGGTTTTGTGATTTTTTGGGAAATTTTATGTTCAAGGTTCAAGGTTGCTGGGGTTAAGGTCTACCGTTACCGTAGATACATTCAAAGGTCATGGTCAAGATCACGTAGATCCAATATGGTGGAGATGATGGCTTACACAACCAAGATGACTTGATGGTTATGTCTTAATCTTGGCCCTGGAGCCTGTGTATCGATTTGGCATACCCTATGTCTGTAAAACCAATATGGCTGCCTGTGCTTTGCCCTCGAGAAGCCAGCCTCCCAAATGCTACCGATGGATCAAAAATTGCCTTTCTGCGGCTCGTTTTTGCAAGGGGAAGACTAGGTGAGGGAAAAACAGGTAAAATTAAGGGAAAAAGAAAAAAAAAAAATTAAATGAAAAAAGACTAACTTTGAGGAAAAGTCGTTGGTTTTTAAGGAAAAATGGTAAATTTGTGGGGAAAATGGCTCCCTCAGGACAGCAATGACAGAGCATGTACAGCTCCGAGTTCCAACGCCGAACGGCGATGGCTCCAACTAATAGTTTATATTCTACTTATGTTAACAGTTTGAAAGCAGCGGAAATTTTGTATTATTAAGTGATTCGCCTTTAATATCTTACCGTTTTGTTACATATTCTAAAACAATGTCACTTTGCGATTGTATTGTCTATCGTAAGAGACGTCGCATAGCGTTTGTAAGGCTTTTGTGATCACGTTGGTTACGACTCTATTCGTCCCATCATTTTTGTTGCTTCGGGCAATATCCCATTAATCCTTAGGAGTTATACAGCTTTACCAGCTGTCCTTCTTTAAAAAACTTATTTAGGCATTTCCTTATCCCCCGGGCACATCCAGTGAAAACTGTGGCCTCGATTACGATTTTGACATGGATTACATGTCTTCCCCGCATTGCATGTAATGCGCGCCGCACTCGCCATCACGAAAACATGTACCGCGCCTCGCCCCGCCACTCAGACTCCGTACGCACACCGGACCGTGCACATGTGCCGATCGACGGAGCAAGGTTGCCCGGACATTATAAAAACATTGCTTTATAACGTTCGCCTTTTTGCCTCCGGCGGTGCGTCGTCGAATTTGAGACGAATTTTGGCGCAATTTGCAGCACTTTTATTATTTCGCGCGCCATTTCTCCGAAACAACAAGTGCCACGAACGCCAGTGACAGCTCATTCAAAAGGACTTTAAAGAGTCCTCCTTTTATCGCAACAACTGATCTACTCTGAAAATTTTCGAAGCAGCTGCACTTCGAACTCGTGTAACAGCGTCATGCCACGAAAGAAGGGCAAGGATCCGAGTCGAAATCCACCACAAAACAGACATCCGCCATTAACTTTGGCAGAACTTAGCCGCAGGTATAGAGAGAAGAAAAATTTAAGAGAATCGGATAACCAGGAAAGAAGTTATGGGGCTCCAAATACTAGCGTGCAGAACGAAAACGTCGCGCGCGCCNAAGAGAATCGGATAACCAGGAAAGAAGTTATGGGGCTCCAAATACTAGCGTGCAGAACGAAAACGTCGCGCGCGCTGCTTCTCCGCAGCCGGGTCCCTCGGGAGAGCCACCAAAACGACCGAGGATGTCAGATATGTATTTATGAAATCGAGNAAGAGAATCGGATAACCAGGAAAGAAGTTATGGGGCTCCAAATACTAGCGTGCAGAACGAAAACGTCGCGCGCGCCGCTTCTCCGCAGCCGGGTCCCTCGGGAGAGCCACCAAAACGACCGAGGATGTCAGATATGTATTTATGAAATCGAGNGCTTCTCCGCAGCCGGGTCCCTCGGGAGAGCCACCAAAACGACCGAGGATGTCAGATATGTATTTATGAAATCGAGACGAAGCTGATGAGACCACTCATGACCTCCTCTTGGTCACAATGTACCCCAACGCAGGCCCTTAAATGTTGTTACTAAAGCAACCAGCAGCGTCTTCGCGCTACTCTGGCGCAGACAAACAGTTCGCCAAGCTATTTCTGAACAATTCCTCCGGACATGTGTGCGGTGTGTGCGATCGCTTCTGGCAGAAGCATATATCGAACTATGTGTTACATTTATTATCCAATACCCTAACAATACAGACGTGAAATCCATGTTCGTTAGGTGCCACAAATGGCGATCTATCAAGGGCAAGTTTATGTGCCAATATTCACTGTTTCCAGCATTTTGGCAGGTTAAGTTTTTGCAGTAACGNGATCTATCAAGGGCAAGTTTATGTGCCAATATTCACTGTTTCCAGCATTTTGGCAGGTTAAGTTTTTGCAGTAACGTTAATGAAGGCCTAACCTTGAGAAGAGGCTTGTGTGGTGATAGGGCCGGAAGGTAAGCGATTTTGATGAATTCCAAGGATAAATGANCCTTGAGAAGAGGCTTGTGTGGTGATAGGGCCGGAAGGTAAGCGATTTTGATGAATTCCAAGGATAAATGAGCTGAATCATCCATATTTACAACTGTGTCCACGGATTATTATTCCATTTCCGTTTTATTGTTAGGTTGCTGAATCCTCGTAGCATCTTCTTCTATAGCTTTATTATTATTTGTTGATTTACTCATAAAATACAAAAAAAAACAGATTCAACATTTTTTTTTTCTTTTTTAAGGAATTTCTAGCTGGATTGCTCCTGGAATGGATAAAACTCAGTTTTACTGAGGGAAAAAAAACTAACTCCGTCACCATTGTTACGGAATGTGAATTTGGCAGTTCTCTAGGNTCTCTAAGTGATTCGCAAGTTTATAGTTCTGACAGTTCTGTTTGTAAGAAACCAATTAAACGTTGAAACACAAACACACTGTGCAGCTGGAATGGGTATTTTATCCCTATTCACTTATCATCGAAAAAAACCAATGAAATTATAAACCACGTTATAAAATATATACACGAATACAGTTTATACCGCCGTTAATAATTGCATTCGTCATATTCGATTAAAAGCAAATTGGGATGTACTGCCCATAAAATGTAAACACGCATATAGACCGTCATAAGGTAAAGGGCATAGTGCGATGTACTTCACTGACCGCCAGCCTACGAAAATTAATTATTTGATTATTCATTCGGTTTGATTCGTAAATATTTTTTACGTGACTGTAAGGGAAATTAAGTTTTTTTTCTCATGAGTAGACACGTTTCTTTTCTATTCGTACTTTTTTCGATTGATAATTTTTTACAAAACTATATTGGTTTAAAGGTTATAGACATAAAAACTATGTATCGCAAGTAACATATCATCGAAAACTGTCTTCACCTTCTTAGGTATTTAAAGTTTCAATAATACTTTTTTTTTTTAGATATTTATTTACCTAATATTTTAAAGCAAAGAGTATTATCATATCTTATATGGTTACTGAGCTATTGAGGAGTATTCGGAAACACATTTTATCCTATTTTGCCCTCAAAGTTGCTAAGTTTCAAAATACGTTGAAATTATGTTTTACATATACAATTGTATAGGTAGCCGTTAGAATAAAATATGTAAGCGATATTTTATTTCACTAACACGCTAATAAGGGGACATTAAAAACAAATTTTATCACGTTTAACCCTCTTAATGGCACTGCCTAGTGGGGGACTTGCCAGGCGAAATGCTAGGGTAATACATGCTAAATTATTAATGGTTGTCTCCACCACCTTTTCACAGCGATACTGGCGACAATAACACGTGCGACCANTGCTGAATCCTCGTAGCATCTTCTTCTATAGCTTTATTATTATTTGTTGATTTACTCATAAAATACAAAAAAAAAAAAAACTGATTCTAAATTTTTTTTTTTTTCATTTTTAATGAATTTCTATTTGGATTGCTCCTGGAATGGATAAAACTCAGGTTTACTGAGGGAAAAAAAACTAACTCCGTCACCATTGTTACGGCATGTGAATTTGGCAGTTCTCTAAGTGATTCGCAAGTTTATAGTTCTGACAGTTCTGTTTGTAAGAAACCAATTAAAGCAACTTTGTGTTTGTGTGACAGCAGCTGGAATGGGTATTTTATCCCTATTCACTTATCATCGAAAAAAACCAATAAAATTATAAACCACGTTATAAAATATATACACGAATACAGTTTATACCGCGGTTAATAATTGCATTCGTCATATTCGATTAAAAGCAAATTGGGATGTACTGCCCATAAAATGTAAACACGCATATAGACCGCCATAAGGTAAAGGGCATAGTGCGATGTACTTCACTGACCGCCAGCCTACGAAAATTAATTATTTGATTATTCATTCGGTTTATTTCGTAAATATTTTTTACGTGACTGTAAGGGAAATTAAGTTTTTTTTCTCGTGAGTAGACACGTTTCTTTTCTATTCGTACTTTTTTCGATTGATAATTTTTTACAAAACTATATTGGTTTAAAGGTTATAGACATAAAAACTATGTATCGCAAGTAACATATCATCGAAAACTGTCTTCACCTTCTTAGGTATTTGAAGTTTGAATAATACTTTTTTTTTTAGATATTTATTTACCTAATATTTTAAAGCAAAGAGTATTATCATATCTTATATGGTTACTGAGCTATTGAGGAGTATTCGGAAACACATTTTATCCTATTTTGCCCTCAAAGTTGCTAAGTTTCAAAATACGTTGAAATTATGTTTTACATATACAATTGTATAGGTAGCCGTTAGAATAAAATATGTAAGCGATATTTTATTTCACTAACACGCTAATAAGGGGACATTAAAAACAAATTTTATCACGTTTAACCATCTTAATGGCACTGCCTAGTGGGGGACTTTCCAGGAGAAAGGCTAGGGAAATACATGCTAAATTATTAATGGTTGTCTCCACCACCTTTTCACAGCGATACTGGCGACAATAACACGTGCGACCANAATACATGCTAAATTATTAATGGTTGTCTCCACCACCTTTTCACAGCGATACTGGCGACAATAACACGTGCGACCAGCGGCCCGTCGCCCCTACGCCACAAGTCGCTGAACCTGCGCGCAGTTCTTCCGCTGTTGCGCCTTCCTGTGCAAATGAGATATGTTACAGTGGGATTTTATTACACGCGATAAAAACCCATAGATTAGACCACGGCTGTACCGTTTCATTTTTCTCTACCTATTAAAGAAACTGTGCAGGTAAGCTCTAAACAGGTAATTTTTTAAAACCATTTTCACAATTTTTACTGTCGTAGAATAAACCTATTAGAAAAACAAAACAGTATCGGCCTATATAATAGTTTATTTTTTTATATATTTTCTGGAGAAAAGTCGTATTCCCAGGACCTGTATTTACTGAGATACGCGTAAATGCACAAACAAGGAATGTACAGAAAAAATGTCCAGACTACTAACTCTTCAAAATCGTAGAAAAATAAATAAATAAAAAGATAAACTTTGTGTAACAATGTGGCTCGGGCAAAGATGGACAAAAGTGTTCTCTGTGGTATAAAAGTGATATAGTGAAAGGTGGCAGAGGGAGGCCTAAAACCATTTGACATGTGGAACTCTATCCTTTCTTTCAGCTTGTCCCTTACTATGCAGTCACGTTAGCTGTTGAATTAAAAAAAAAAATCCTCTAATCAGTTTTTAGGTATTTATATGGACTAAATTTTGAAAATGAAAGCACAGCGATATATCATCGGGTTAAAGAACTATAGAGGAGTCATCGAAAATGAGATTTAACCCATTTTCACCTTTCTAGGGGCCGTGTTTCAGAAAATATTTCTAAGTCGATGCCTGCATCCTAACGGAAAGCCCCTACCTTCCTATTTTTATTAATATTGTTGACTCCGGTGGTTCTAGCTGTGCATTTATGAGTTAGTCAGTGATTCATATAGTAAGTTGGGACATTTCGATTTTTTACATTGCGATTTTTGACAAAATAAGAAAATTTATAGAATTTTTTTTAAATATTCAATGAAGCATAAGTATTATTATGTATCACTAGATCTTATATCTTTATGTCTCCTGGGATAGGAAACATTGTATTTTTCAAGGGAAACCAATCACTTAATACTTGAATCTCTTCCTTGTCGTACAAGAATCACACAGATGGCAACACTTCTCAACATCCTACCGACACTGCCGCCAATATAATCTCAATCGTACCCTGTCAAGTATATTATTTAAACAAAAATGTCCACATGCTGATGTGTTGTGCATTTCTCATAGCTCTTTTGGGATTATGAACTCTGATAGGAAAACTTGTAAGTCACTGTGTTTCCCATCATTACTTTCCCAGTTCCCGTAAAACACACCATCATTCAGTACAAGTGAATTCCACTGAGCTCAGTATGTATTGACTATCGGCCCTACATTAAATATCTCTTTCCACCTACTAGACCAGTCAAATTAGACATAAAAAAAGCCAACTTGGGAAAAAATTCCAAAAATTTAGATTTTTTTTTTAATGGGCTTTCTTTTGATGTGGGGAATGATATATCAAAAGTCCCCGAGAGTGTTGGGTGTGCTAAAAGGTGGGGGGGGGGGGGGTTTTTCAGCTTTGATTTCAACCTTTTTNGGGGGGGGGGTGGTTTTTCAGCTTTGATTTCAACCTTTTTCCAGTTTTTCGCTTATAGCTCAAAAAGTAAGCGTTTTAGCAAATTGGTCACCCAGTACAAGATTGAAGTAGACAAAATTTCCTACAATGTTTAGTGATCATACTTTTCTCTACGATCAAGCGTTCCGCCGCTAGAGTGCGTTGACAAATGAGCATGATTTGCAAAATCTGCAAAAATGCCCTTTAAAGCTAGTTTCACCTGGGTTTCTTCCTTATCAAGACTTTAGATGACATCCAAATACTCATATTATGTTCTCATTTGTATCATGACATGTTTGCTGAACGTCAGTGTTGCTCGTGTGGTAACTCGATCATGTACATTGTCGGAACGGAGTCCCAATGTCATAATGGAATTATAGGCTGACAAAGTAGACAGTTTTTATAATTCAGAATGAGTTTTACTTGATGCAAGTAATTTCTAATTAATAATTAAAACGTAAATGGAATGAATTAATCAATGATAAAGTCATTTGTTTGTACGTATATTATCAGTGGAAATGGGCAAAATAAGTTAAAAGCAAGATAACTAATTAAATGTAAGTTATCGTGATTTGTTAAAAAAATCGTTTGGTTTTCAGTGCGTTCCCCAAATAAAAAGGGCGGCTAAAGGGGGAACCCTGAGCCGGACCTCAAATGGGACCCTTTTTTTGTTCCTTTGTGTTCAAATTCAGTGACCTCGACTTCCCTCCCTTCCCCTTAGTCACCACCACGCCCCATCACCCAACACACGCCCCGTCGATGTTTTTCAGCCAGCCAGTACCTCTCTGAACGTTGTCTCGTTCCCGTGTGCTCATTTCAGTGTTAAACCAATCGTGTCGTGCTGTGTGAGCTGAGATTGTGCCTGTGCCTTACCATCGCCTTATAATGGCTGATAGTTGTTTAATATGTGATGAACCTGTCGAAAATGACCTGAGTGTGTGCGTGAGAAAGGGATGGAAGGACTATTGGCTGCTAGTATCGCAAGAAATTATGGGAAGAGACGAATTTTTATGGAGAAAAGAAGTGGAGTAGTTCACAGCGACTGTCGAAGGCGTTACACAAGACCTCAATCTATTTCTACTGATGTAAGAAGCGTTGAAGAAGCTGAAAGTGACCCATCAGGGAGCCGTCGTCAGTCCAGCGTTCCTCCATTTGATTTCAAGGTGAAGTGTTTGTTCTGCTGTACAGCAATTGATGAAGAGTTTTATCAGAAAGAAAGGAAGAAACCTGTGGAAAAACGGGAGATCGTTTATGAAGTACGCAGTTTGGAGATGAAGGCTAGAATATTAAAAGGAGCAAACGAAAGGAATGACGAATGGGGAGAACAAGTAGAACGAAGAATTGCAACTGTCAGCGATTTGGTTTAAGCTGAAGCTGTTTACCATCACAAATGCTATATCACATTTCTCACAACAAAGAAGACCAGCAAAAAAATAGGACGTCCTTCAGATAACTACATGTTAGCTGCTATGGAAGATATTTACTCTTTCGTTGATGAGGGAACCGACTGTAAGTATTCGATGGAGAAGGTGATTAACGCAATAACTGGAGAAAGGCCATCAGTTAAAACAGTAAAAGCAAAGCTGAAGGAGAAGTTTAAGGAATGTTTAATCATCAGCCAGATTCATACCCTCAAGACTATTCTGTGTTTTAAGCATGTTGGTGACAAAATTTTCCACGGAACCTGGTATGATACCTCTATGAGGGGGAAAATGCCAGAAGAAGAACGTCTTAGAGTAGTCAGAGGTGCAGCTGAAATTATCAAGGAAGACATACAGAGCCAAGCATATGACACCAGTCAGTACCCTCCAAGTAATGGCTTTCTTGNTGAAATTATCAAGGAAGACATACAGAGCCAAGCATATGACACCAGTCAGTACCCTCCAAGTAATGGCTTTCTTGAGGAGGTAGAGGGAATGATCCCTCCAACTCTATCAACTTTCTTCGAATCAGTTCTATCTTCAAGAGCCAGCAACAAAGAGAGAATCAAGGAAAAAACTGTGTCGTTCTCCCATGCAGTTGTTGCTGTGCGTCCTAGATCATTCATTTCTCCTATCATGCTCGGCATAGCATTTTTCATACATCGCAAGTATGGAGCTAAGAACTTGATCAATTTGATGGAAAACTTTGATTTCAGTGCCTCTTACAATGATGCTCAAATGTTAGAGCTGTCAGCTTTTCACTCTCCCCAACAACCCATACCACATTGGGTTTTCACCCAGAACCTGTTTGATAATGCAGACTTTAATGTAGCTATGTTAGATGGTCACAGAACAATCCACAGAATGTGTGGCATCAATTGCCTCACCCCTGCAAGTAAGCTTCCTCCTCCGGTCAGAATTGAGAAACTGAAAAAAGCCCCTCCAGCATCAACTGTTGGAAAGTTAGGAGTGATTCCATTGGAGACATATGAGAAAATTAGCAGAATAGGACTTAAAGGTGTTGAGGTGAAAGATCTGAGTGCTTCTAATCCCGTTCCATATGTTGTTTTCCCCAAACTGTCCGAATTGTTAAGGTTGGCTGGTAAATGGTTCAGACTGGAAGAAATCCCAGAGCGGAAGGGTTAAATGCGGGGTCTGTATCATGAAGGTTCTCCAAAGAAGAGTGCTGTAGTGCCATTGCCCTCCATAAATTCAACCCCAAGTGATAAGAACATAATTTCAACGGCTCTTAAATACGCTGCAACACACGTCCAACAGCAGGGAAGTAGTGCAAGCTACATCACATTTGACCTCCCTCTCTATATCAAGGCCCATAAAATGATCGAATCAAGCCAACATGATCCTAAAATTAAGTCCATAGTCATGAGATCGGGTGGGTTCCACCTTTNCATAAAATGATCGAATCAAGCCAACATGATCCTAAAATTAAGTCCATAGTCATGAGATCGGGTGGGTTCCACCTTTAAATGTCTTTCTTTGTGTGAATCTGGTTCATAATGGCCGAAAGTGGTCTAAAAGAAGTGTTGTGTACAGTTTTTGGAGCAGTATCAGTAGATAAAATGATGACTGGTCACGCCTTCAGCAGAGCAGTACGAAGACACCTGCTTGTACAATGCGTCTTAGCTGGCGTTACTCTTGACAGTCTGGCGGTCTCACATGAAGAGAAGGCCGAAGCTACGGCTTTGCTGGAAAAGATCAAGGAAGATACTCTCACGGAAGATATGATGAAGCAAAGTACTCATATGTGCTTCCTACAAACAAAAATGAAGAATGCACTGGCATCATTTGAAGTGCAGGGGCCCACAGCGGCTCATGGGTTCACTACTTTCACATGGTGTCCCTGATCAATAAGTTCATTGAAGCAGAATGGTTGGGGAACTGGGAACTGCATTTGTGCTCTGTTCAACAAATGTTACCATATTTCCACGCGAGCGGTCCCTTGCAGTATGAAAAATGCGCTCATTTATATGTGCAGGATATGCATTCTCTTCCCAAAACCCACCAGCAGGACTATGTGGAATTCGCCAAAAACTTTGCTGTGAGCCGATCAGATGTACCTGGCTCTGGCAACTGGTCTGACGTGACAGTAGAGCTTACATTGATGCGAAGCATGAAGACCCATGGGGGTCTAACAAGTGGTCGAGGAATCACTGATTCTGTTCTAGCAAAGTGGATTGGAGGTGCAGCTACAGGTTCTTCAATATGTTCTTCTTTAGAAGACTTCGCTGGCATTAACTTTACTACAGGTGAGCAACATATTGATTGCCGAATTACACACCAGCAAACAGATGCACATGACAGAAAGAAGATGTTAGATTGGTTTACTCTGCACCCTCTGTTTTCACACAGAAAAGCACTAGTTTCCTTCACATCAGGGGTCATTGCTAACTGTGATATCAATTGCCACAAAGCCCTACATTAAGGCAAGGTTATGATGAGGAAGATGATAGGGCAAAAGTTTGGGGAACTAAAAAAAGCTCGAAAAGACAAAGTCTCCTCATTGGCCTCCATGAGCAGCACGATCAAGATTTCCAACGTTGTTGAGGTCGTGGATCCACTTCTGATATTCTAATGGGTGGCTTCTTCCAAGAAGAATAATGAAGACATACAAGACCTTCTCTGTTACGAACTGGCGCATTTCCCATTATTACTGTTCGATGAAAAGGGAATGCGAAAAACGAAGAAGTCTGCTTTATATATTTTCCCTATACAACCAGCTACACCAGAGCCCAAGGTTCACACTAATGTGATTGATGGAGAATTCCTCATACATCGAGTCAGATAGGGTTCAGGATCAACGTTCTCAGTAATATTCAATAAAAATGTGAGTTATACAAAAAAGCACTACGATGGATGCTGCACAGTAGTCTTCGATGGCTATAAGAAAACTGGCAATAGTACGAAAAGAGCAGAGCAGAGACGACGCACATCATCAGCCATAGCATCAGTTGAGGTTGAGTTCTCTGAAGACATAACCATGACCACTCAGCAAGAGCAATTTTTGTGTAATGAAATAAACAAGGAAAGGTTCATCCAGATGCAATCTCAAAAATTGCTGACTAAAGGGATATCAGTCAGACAGGCTGATGCTGATGCGGACACTATTATTGTTCAGTGTGCCTTGGAAAAAGCTGAAGCTGGTTGTGCAGCCACTCCCATTGGCGAAGAAGTTGACCTCCTTGTCTTTTTGATTCCATTAGCTCCCAGGGAACAACAGATAGGGTTTTTCAAACCTGGGAAAGGAAATGAGGAAGGCCGAACCTATTCCACAACCGAACTGCAAGACCAAGAGTTCGCCAACGACTTATTGTTCATCCACGTGTTTAGCGGATGCGACACCACTTTAGGTATATTCCGGAAAGGGAAAACAACCATTGTGAAACTTGTCATGAGGAACATCGCCCTGCAAGTTAATTCCAATGTGTCCTATTTCAACACCTCAACGCTGCAGGAAGTACAAAATGCCGGGGAACAGATGTTCCTTGCAGTGTACAATGCTCGAGTCACGGACATTAACAAGCAGCGTTACGCTGCATTCATCAAGTCAACGACCAAAGTGAAGCCTGACCTCCCCTCTCTTCCACCAACTAAAGGCGCTGCGATACAGCACCCCTATCGAGTTTACCACGTGGTCCAGGAATGGTTGGGGACAAAACTCGATGCTATGGAATGGGGTTGGATGAGGGGAAGAGATGGATACCTGAGCCCACTGTCAAACCTCGATCAAGCTGCTCCTTCTTCAGTCCTCTCAACCATCTTCTGCGGCTGCACGAAAGGTTACAGTGCCCGGTGCAGCTGCAGAAATTCAGGTATCCACTGCTCAACCATCTGCAGCAACTGTGAGGGTGTATGCAGCAACAGCCCTCCAGTTGAAGACGATGCAGATGACGATGACCCTGACGACTTGGTGAACCCCTCTGATGACATCAACTAATAACAACAAGTCATTGACTGTAATGTTTCTTTCAAATCATCTACATTGCATTTACTATCATTCATTTACTATAATAAGTATTATTATGCTATTAACTACAGTGTTACCCGAATTTCAATTTTCAGGCTAACAACGAACAACTTCATGTACACCAAGACTTGATGGACATCGTCATCCATCCTCCTAACAAATTTTTCACTGTAAATTTTATGCATATCATGTATATTCTATTTATCTATCAATTATTATTAACTCATATGGACCTCACTATAACCCAATTTTGACTTTCTAGTTGAAAACGACAAGACATTATTGACAAGACAACTCCCCCCACACTAAAAGCAACTTCACCATTAATGAATTCATTTAATTTACTTTCCATTTTATATAGCATTTACGATTCAATTATTAATTAGCAATAACTTGCATCCAGTAAAACTCATTCTCAATTGTAAAAACTGTCTACTTTGTCAGCCTATAATTCCATTATCACATCGGGACTCCGTTCTGACAAAGTACATGATCGAGTCACCACACCAGCATCACTGACGTTTGGCAAACATGTCATGATATATATGAAAACATAATATGAGCATTTGTATGTCATCTAAAGTCATGAAAGGAAGAATTCAAGTAGAAAATATCTTTAAAGGGCTTTTTTGCCAATTTTCCAAATCTTGCTCATTTGTCAACGCGCTCTAGTGGCGGAACGCTTGATCGTAGAGAAAAATGTGATTACTAAATATTGTAGGAAATTTTGTCTTCTTGAATTTTTTACTGGATGACCAAGTCGCAAAACGCTTACTTTTCTAGTTATAAGCGAAAAACTGAAAAAAGAAAAAAAAACTAAAAAACCACCCCTCCCCCTCCATGATCTCACCTCCCACCCACGGGGACTTTTAATATGTGATTCCTCACATAAAAAGGAAGGCCCTTAAACAAAATCAAAACTTTTGGAATTTTTTCCATAGCTACGTTTAATTTGACTGGGCTATATGTCGACACCAAGTTTCTTTTCTCTCCAATATTGGATGCNCCATAGCTACGTTTAATTTGACTGGGCTATATGTCGACACCAAGTTTCTTTTCTCTCCAATATTGGATGCAAGGTGGGTCAGTTTGCGAATCATTCCTAATGTCACTATCGTCTCGTTTAGGTGACCCATCGCAAGATATGTCGTCTTGAATTCTTGTCCTTCTTGCCTTCTGCGATACACCACCCTTTTCCTCCGGGGTCTACAATGACTACACAATGGTTCATGTGGTTTTATGGATAGTGCATAGGTATTGCTGTGTAGACCTCCAGTCTTGTGATGCATTTCGTAGTCATTTTCTTGCAGGTGCTGGCCCCACTAGGCTATTTGACCTTCAGGAGTCTTGAAATTTTGTAGTCAGAATAAGGAAGCATGATCAGTTCTTAGGATGAAGTGCCTGTCACAAAGTTATGGCCGAAAGTGTGCATTTTCCGTCACCACAGCCAGAAGGTCCCTGTGTTTCACATAGTTATATCTCCCAGGACTGTGTAGTACCTTATTTAAGAATTCCAGTGGCCTCTCCTTTCCAACCGGGATCTGAGATAACACAGCCCCGATGCCTACATCACTAGTATCGCTATCCATAGTGAACTCACCCTCACTGCTCGGGAATCCCATGACTAGCGGAGTTACCAGACCTTCTTTGAGTCTGTTACAAGCAACTTTGCACCCAGGGGTCCAATTTAATTCTCTTTCCGGTCAATTCATGCACTGGCTCGGCGATCGTGGTGAACCCGAGCACAAATAGAAGGTAGTAAGCACATGAGCCCAGGTAACTTCGCACTTCAGTTTTGTCATTTCACAGATGCCAATATATTATTGCTCTGGTCTCCTCAAGATCTTTTTTAATCACATGGGCCATCACTACATAATACAAGACACAAATATTATTTTAAAAAGGTTGCATTTCTTAGGAATTAATTTCGGGTTGCCAGTGAAAACTTTCTGAAACACAGAGTCTAGGCATGCTAGGTGCTATTCGAATATCTTTCCTGTGCCCACATTATCGTCGAGGTACACCTGCCAAATTTTCTAAGGGAAGAACTTTTCTAACAGATATTCAAAGGTTGCAGGGACATTCCATAGTCTGAATGGTATAACTTTGATTTGCCAGTTTACTTTCCCTTGGATGCAAAATGAAGTCTTTCCTTTGTGTAATGCGGCCACCTGCCATCAACAGAATCCGCTGTTCATGTCCAAAGTTGAAAACCATTGTGAACTTAATAAACTGTTCAATATGTTGTGTATCCTTGGGAATGGATAAAAATCTTTCTTGGTCATATTATTAAGTCAGTGGTAATCAACACAAAATCCCATAGGGAAATTTTTCCTTTTTAAAATAAAAATGGGAGGAGACCATGTAATGACATGGTTTTGTTACATTTAACATCATCTCTTGCAGAATTCCGTCAACCACCTCATGTGAAGCTAACGGTAGTCGCTGTGATGGCTGCTTCATGAGCCTGGCATTCCCTGTGTCGAAGTGATGGCATGCAATATTAGTTCTGTCAAGGTCATTTGACTTAGAAGCGTAAGCATTCCTATTTTTCTGTAAGAATTCTGAGATAACCTTCTCTTGTGACCAGTTGATGTTTCCTATGGTTATTGTTAGTGTTTCCCTAGAGTATCTGGTAGAAGATATTTGGTATTTTGTGACATCAAAGCTTCAGGAATATTAAGAAGTGTTGGTGTGACCTGCCCGCAAACCCACTTATCGTGACCTCCTTATCAAGACGAACACATAAAGTAACCATCATAATTGACACTCTGTCAGTGTTTGAATACACCAATGTTCTTGCTACAATGAAACTATCTGGTAGAATGTTACTTTTATGGGATGGGCATAACCGTCCAACCACCTGACAAATTTTTCCCTGTAATTTTTGTTGAAACACAATTTCGCTAGAAACAGAGTACATTACCAGGTAGCTCATTGTCGAAGATAAATCTCGTCGTGTTGACACTATCATCTCTATTGCCTGCCCGTAGCAAACCCAGTCGAGTGTCGATACAGCACCTCAGTTTATAACACATCAAGCTCCAAAAGGCATTCTTTCTCTATTTCTGCTATTTAAATGTCATGCTCTGTGCTGTGGTTATCATAACTTAAGAGTACCCTACTGTTATCCATGCCTTGCGTGATATAACTCGTTACTATAATTAAACAGCAGCATTCCATGCTCTCATTTGGACGATCGTTTGGGTGGGGGCANGGGGGGGAAGGAAAACCCGTGGATGCCCGGGATTACCACCGTTATAGTCCCCCCTGTGTCAGCGACCATCTGACAAGAAACATCATTCAGGTTTCCCTCAATAGCGAATACGGCATCCGCGAGTCCTGTTTCATGGAACCTGGCCGGAGCACTAGAGTTGGAGTCAGCACGACAGGCATCAGTGCACCGACATTCAGTGCGGACAATGATGCAGAGCGAAGGAAGGAGAGAACGACCGCGTCAATAAACACTCGAGGATGTCTGAGTGTTGGGAATGTTGTCTGGCGGAGCACTTGAGAGCCAATGGCCGTCAACAGCAGTGGCAAGCAGCAGCAACCAGGAAGCAGGCAGCGAGGTCATATGAGAGTATATTGACTTCGGGAATCTTAAGTACTGATTTAATGGACCAAGGTCTGTCATTGCTGGAGGGAAGACCCCAATGTAATAACAAAGAAATATCACAGATGGTTTTTTTTAATTCAGGTGATGCAATGTTACAGAGGAGCGGACTTATGTTGATTTATTTTCGTATTAAATGGTAATATCAAAAACTATCAAATTAGTGAATTAAGTTCACATCTATTGAATGATTTCTCAGATTTTAATTAAAACCCTAACAATTTCAAAGTGGTAGCATTTGTCACTATCGAAAATTTTTACATTTAGTTTGGTGAAACTTGATACACATAGTGAAATGATTTTTGGATGAAAGGCCACAGAAACGCTCACATACGCACAGACAGGGAAGTTTTTTAGTAAGCCAATATTTCCTTCGTGAATAAACCTAAAAATGCTTAATTGCAAAATATATATAATTCTTTAATATGATAACGACAATATGAAATTCTAGTACAGCATAAAATTTTNATGCTTAATTGCAAAATATATATAATTCTTTAATATGATAACGACAATATGAAATTCTAGTACAGCATAAAATTTTGCGTGTTTAAATTATACTTCACTGTGAGTTTCAGAACAATGCTGGAACATATGACATCTACTGTGCAAGAAACTCTTTTTACTCAAAACTCTTTTTCTAAGGGCGTTTCTATTTGTTGACAGCGAGCGCCGACACAAAGATTGTCAGCTTGTCTTACAATATTTGCAAATTTGCCAAACAGTTTGTCAATAATTCCAAACAATGTTTTTATCTACCTTATTCATGTTCCTTGAAATGCGTTATTTATGAATTCCGTCGTACATTCAGTCAGCCGTTCTTGCTTTGAATAACATAGAACATAAATAAACAGAGTTGCTTTATAGCAAGATACAGGAGTAATACTTTTATCCAACGTGTCAACGCTCCGAATAGCAATGTACGACACAGAGAGTAACTCTTCGATACATTTGTTAGGAGCTCGCCTCTCTCCAGAGTTGCCAGGAAAACGCTTTTCAGCATTTACTGCTGTGTGGAAGTGATACTCATTTAGTCTCCTCTTCTTTTTTAAGCCATTGAGCTCCCTTCAAACAGGCCAGAGGAAGTAATTTTGTACTTAAAAGGAAGGCGTCTGCTTTTGTAAACGACGTCAGCGGAACAGAGAAAGCGAATAAAAGGCGAGACTAATGCATCCCTCTGAGACGAGTACTCTTTGAGATTTATTTATTACGACTCTTTGTGCTGAAAGAGTGGAGAGTCATTGTATGTTAACTTTGCCTTTGTAGTGTGAGTTTATTTACTATTTGTCGAGCCCCGTACTAAGTGCGCATAGACATAGTTTAATATGCTTTTAAAATTAGTGGTAAAAATTATAGTAAATGTCTACGGAGGAAACAATATTTGTACTGTTGGTTATCATTCCTTCTCAAGAGTAGTTGTTTAAACTAAGCTTTACCAATTATTTATTGTGATTTAAATTATAACTTACAGAAAAACACGAATGACAAAACGGCGGTAAAATTAATTATTCAAATCCATTAATCAACGGTCAATACCGCAATTAAAATGGAGTCAGGTCAGCACCTAGACTTATGTGTGGTCAAAATCAATGTTTTTCTAAAGGCATGACTAAATTCATAATAACACGGATGGTGGGGCGCACATATTTTGTAATCGGTTTGGTCCTTTTCAAGGAGATATAATATTGGCATGAGCGCTGAGAAATAAATATCTCTCGGTTATCGGAACTTTAGGTCCCCAGTCTTCCAAAACGAAGGTCCGAGTCAGATCTCCGAAGCAATTTATTCCGGATTTTCACGCGTCAGAAACATGGTTAACTTTGCCGATGGCCATAGATGATCGAGGTACTCTGTTCGCACAATCACAGCATTCTAAAGTTTGTACTTCACTTCGCATACGAGACGCCGTGCAAAGAAACTCCATCACAAATGCGTAATGTAACTTTTAAGTGGAAGTTTTTTGTATTATTTAATATAAGTGCAAAATTTTAATATAAGTAGTGACGTCACTACCGCATCTGCTTCCCTGCGGAAGCGTCGAAAGACAGAACATTTTGACAGGAAAAGTAATGCGATTTCCCCACAATGGAACGGTACACCGACGTCATTTCCCTTTATTTGGCGGAGTTGTTTAGTGTCATAAATAATTTTTCACCGCCACACAGTGTGTAGTTTTGGCCACCTAGGGGAGAAAAATTTCAATATTTCAACTGATGCAGAAGCAGTGTGTTCAGATATGGCTTCATTGCAGAATGAACATAGAATACGTAAATTGAATTTTTTCCCTTACGCATCGCTAGATGTCACAGTAATGCATGCCGAAACATGCACGAACCTTCTCTGCTTCCGCACGGGTTTATCAAGCGCATTTCAGAATGTCTAGTGTTGTGGTCCTAGTGATTGCATCTCCAGCTATACGGGACAAACTAAATCACCTAATATCGCGATTTCTAGAGTTTCTGCTTATCAGAAGTGCCCACAATTTTTCATAATTTGCTTTTGGCAACATGAACATGGCGTTTTAATTGGTAAGTAATTTTAGTTTTCCGGAACAACATTTTACAAGTTTACTTAGGTTTTTAGTACACTATTTAACAATCTTGATTGTTATGTTTATAAATAATAGTTATCTTGGCTATGTAAACCATGATGGGATATAAATGTTTTTTGCAGAATGGCACCATCTATTTCTCGGAGAGGCCTGTTCGGTATTTGGCTTGAAAACTCCAAAGAGGTGAGATTTGGTGGCTTAATTACTTATATTCTCCAATAAATAGGAGAAGGTATATCACTGATACTGGTTTAAAGCTCACGAAAGCACAAGTAAGGACTTTCGCTATTATGTTANAAATAGGAGAAGGTATATCACTGATACTGGTTTAAAGCTCACGAAAGCACAAGTAAGGACTTTCGCTATTATGTTAGTAAGCAAGAATATATCTATATAACTAATGAGCCTACGTTCCTCTACAGGAATGCAAATAATTATGATGAAGTTTTTAAAATGATAGAATGGCTGTGGGTCTTGATATCTCGTTGACAGCAATATCATTAGAGATGGAATCAGAAACTAATGCAATACTAGTTAGGCAACTACAAATTTACACGTGCCTTTATCGGGACCTGAACCCAGAATGCGTCATACTGTCAGCTGATGTGCAACCAACTGCATTGCGGAGGTAGAAATATGAGCATCAATTTCGATTGTAATCAATCTATAAAGATTTGGTACACTGTGTTTACCAAACTTAAATATTAAAATACTTTTGAAAACAAATGTGTGAGTCACTTAAATCATAAATGTTTACATGGCCTACCATAGCACTATTCATGCACAGAGTTTGGTGGAAATCGGTCAAATGGTTCCAGAGATACGACAAAAAAACTCTATTTTCTCATTTGGTTCTATTGCACAAAGGGGCCTTAAAACAGGCTCTGTGTAGGAATATTCGATGCTTCTAAAAAATACTGTCATCATAAAAATGTTCGTTGGATTTTGTCAAATGATTTAATACGGAACTCATAAAAATATTTTATATAGCAGTTTTTTTTAAATATCTGACTCTCTTAAATCATGCAGGTTTACATGGCCTATTGCAGTAGAACAGGTGTGAAAAATTTGGTCGGAGCTAGGCGGCCAAGAGAGGATCTCTAAAAGCATATCTGATACTTCTAATGGATACTCTCAGCACACACATTTAAATTGAAATTGGTTGAATTATCAAATAGATATGTCCAACTTATCANTTCTAATGGATACTCTCAGCACACACATTTAAATTGAAATTGGTTGAATTATCAAATAGATATGTCCAACTTATCAATATAATTCATATGGCAGCCAGACACACTCCAGATATGTAAAATCACGTGACCTACTATAGCAGTACATAGGTGCAAAATTGGATGGTAATCGGTTGTTTGGTCCCCGACATTTGACTTAAAAACTGAATTATCGGATGTGGTGTTATCGTCATTAATGGATTACAAAATGGCTACGTATTGGTACATTGTGTGTTTGTCATATATAATGCTACATATTAAGTTCGGTTGAAATTGTTTACGACATGCATACTACTAAAATATTTATATAGCTGTTATTTTGAAAATATGTGACAACTTCCCTAGGTATATATAATCATTCGGAATAAAAAAGTACAACTTCTTGCCTGAATTTGGTGGGTATCGTTAATTGCTTCCACGGGATGGGGCACAAAAGTTAAATTTTTCACGTCGTGCTATCTTCCACAATGACGGACAAATGAGTTTATGTATTAGCTAATTTGATAGTTACGTTGATACTTCCAGCACACAAATAAAGGGTAAAATTGTGTACATAGTTTCAAAGATAAGAAATCATATGCTAAAATATTTTCGTGGCAGCTATTTTGAAGAAAAAAAGTGTATGTCCCTCTTACAAGATAGAATATCAGTTTACAGGAGCTACCACAATACTACTTGTTAGCCAGCTTAAGTAGGAATCAGTTCATTGTTTCCCGACATACAGGCAAGTCAAAGAGAATGAAACCATTTCACGCTCCTATCAAAATATAACTGATAATGACAGAAGACCGTGCAGGGTGTGTAATTAAAAACTAAGTGTTATTTCTCCTTGGAGTGCCTTAAATGTTCTGCCACTGTTCCACCAGGGTCGCTAGTGTAGGAAAATTGCGAGTAACAAACATAAAGTTTATTGCGTGTTAACAGTCAGCGAAGAATGATTCGATTACAGTTGTGCTATGACGTTCCCGCTCGCGTTTTGGCAGCAATCACCATCTTGGAAGCAACGGCGTGTGGTGAAATGTTACAAGGCAAGCTGTGTTTTGCTCTGTACAATAACTAATTGTTTGCTAGTTTGCTCATCGGTCACTTAAACTTAGTAGTGCATTCGACGTCACAGCACGTGTGTAATGGCTACCTCTCCGCTGGATTGCCCGTGCGACTGCCGACAATATTACATTTCAAAATTGACTACCAAGGTCACTCGACCTTACACCTTGTGATTTTTGTGTTTGGGGATATCTGAAATACGCTGTGTATTTTGCGCCCCTTCTGAAAAATCTGCCAGAAATTCGAAGGCAAATTGTTACTGTTTTAGCATCCATAGATTACATGGCTGTATCGTGTATGGCAGGAACTCGATTACCGTTTGGTCATATGTAGCGTGACACGGCGTTCCCATATTGAATCTTTGTAATACGAATAAAAACTTGTTTCTTGATTTATTAATGTGGCACTATATTACAAAATGGTGGAAAAAAGAGGCCCTGCGTAGACATATTTGATTGTTGTAAAATATAATGCCAGCATACAAAATAAATTTTTAATATGTTACATAGTTTCATATATGTAGCAAAGTAACGTAACATTTTTATATGACCACCATTTTGAAAATGAGTTTATGACCTACTGAAACATCTCAGTTTAAAAGAACCTACCGCAGTCTACTTGAATGCCAAATTTTGTATCAGTTGTTTCCCGAGATATTACATAAAAACCTTATTTTAAATATGGCGCTATATTACAAAATGGCGTACAAAAGGAGCTTTGTAATGACACAAATCATGCTAGTAATAAATACTTACAGCATTAAAATTTTGGTTAAAAGTGGTGAAAAATTATTTTATATATAACAAATTAATCTAAAATATTTATATTGCCGTCATTTTGAAAATCAGTGTCATATACGTTTTTGTGGCATATAATAACATGGCCTACACTAGGTTAACAAATTTGCCAGAATTTGGCAGGAATCGGTCGTATAACTTCCGAGATATAACCTAAAAGCCTAATTTTTTTAAAGTTGCGCTAGTTTCTAAAACAGCTGACCAATAACTTTATCTCTTTAAAAATGCAATGTATACATCATATAATGTCAACGTAGCCGATTTGGTTTAAATAGGTTAAATGGTAGCCGGGATATAACATAGTAACCTAAATTACCGCCAATTTTTAAATAAGTATGCTGCATAATTGAAAATTATAAAAGTTGGATGTACTTACTAAATATTATATGTGCGCCGAGTTTGGTGAAATTCTTTTTACGGGTTTAAAAGTTATTTGAGGAAGGTACATTCATTCCAGACAGACATACGTGTGATCGCATAAGCATATCTTTCCTTCGGAAAGTAGGGTTAGAAAAGTTAAACAAATTTATTGCGGTCACAAAGGACTTTCTCCATAATAGATACTGGATATCGAATACCCGTGACTGTCCATATATTCTTATTCCATGCAATAGACATACACTGAATAACCAAAATACTGGTATAAACGTGCGTATGCAAATAACAGAGGTATGGAACCAATCAGTTTAACGCGATACGGTCGGCAGCTAGATCATTTACTGCTGCTACAATGGTAGTTTATCAAGATTTAAGTTAGTTTGAACGTGGTGTTATAGTCGGCGCACGAGAAATGGGACATAGCATCTCCGAGGTAGCGATAACATTTGGATGTTCGCATACAACCATTTCACGAGTGCACCGTGAATATCGGGAATCCGGTAAAACATCACATCTTCGACATCGCTGCGGCCGGAAAAAGATCGTGAAAGAACGGGACAAACGACGACAGACGAGAATCATT
>NQII01002749.1:243592-320930 GCA_002778355.1 Clitarchus hookeri
CCCGACACCCCTGCGATTGAACCAGGAACTTCAAAGTTGGGAGTCCAGAGACTAACCAACACAGCAATCCATGGGTCTTTGCCAAACTTTTTTCTGGCAACCACAAAAATTTTTAATGTCCCCAACAGATTGGTATAGCGAAAACTAACTTTGTTTTGACGCGAAAAAAAATAATAATAAAAATGAATTCGCACGAAATAAATTATGGCTGCTACAGAATTTGTATTCTAGTGTTACTTTAGCTGGCTGTGAACGACACATCTATAGTTCATCACACTTTTTCAAAGCACTGCTAAAGTTATATTTTAAGATTATTCGGTCACCTCATGCAAACAAACTGCATTCGTGCACACACAGTGTAACTATATTTTCTATAAGAACTATTTATTAATTGGCATTAACAAAACACGTATTTTCTCTCCTTTTTGGTTCGTATTAATTACAAAAGTAGTATTATTGCTCATGGANACAGCAATCCATGGGTCTTTGCCAAACTTTTTTCTGGCAACCACAAAAATTTTTAATGTCCCCAACAGATTGGTAGCGAAAACTAACTTTGTTTTGACGCAAAAAAAAAATTATAATAAAAATGAATTCGCACGAAATAAGTTATGACTGCTACAGAATTTGTATTCTAGTGTTACTTTAGCTGGCTGTGAACGACACATCTATAGTTCATCACACTTTTTCAAAGCACTGCTAAAGTTATATTTTAAGATTATTCGGTCACCTCATGCAAACAAACTGCATTCGTGCACACTCAGTGTAACTATATTTTCTATAAGAACTATTTATTACTTGGCATTAACAAAACACGTATTTTCTCTCCTTTTTGGTTCGTATTAATTACAAAAGTAGTATTATTGCTCATGGANTTGGCATTAACAAAACACGTATTTTCTCTCCTTTTTGGTTCGTATTAATTACAAAAGTAGTATTATTGCTCATGGATAAAGTATAATTGAAAGTACAAATTAACCAAAAATAGAGTACTTCAATGTTAACAGAAATTTAAAACACTCGTTATATATGACATATTTAAAAAACAACCAAACACGTCATACATGGAATATTTTTTTCAAAGGTTTGATTCAAAAAGTGTTGAGAAACCACGAATAGACTATATATAGCCTTCGAGAAGGAAAGTTGGCTGCACTTATGGCCTGCGGCGTTACACTTTATTATGAATTACTGTTTTGTAGAGTTTTTTATTTGTTAAGGGATAATTATTTTGAATCTACAACTAATTTATCTGGCAATATACATTACGCTGTAGAACAAACTTCAATTCTGAACTACTGATTAGTATTCATGACATTATTAGCAGAGCATAATTTTTATTTATCAACATATTTTATCGTTTTACAATTACTAGATAACACGTTTACAAAACTTGATTACATTGTTCTAAAGGATTTATAAAATGTACACGTTTTATAATAAGAAAACTTTAGTTACCGATCTTCATTGAAAATAAAATTGTGGCACATAAATGGAAAAAAGAATATGGTTCAGAAGGCCGAGGCTTAATGGTGTCGCGAAACGTGGGAAGAATTATAGTAAGAAAATGTTGTATTCCAAAATTCTTATCGTCTCCGAGGGATATCTGGCTATGAACACCGTTTAAGAAACATTTCATGTCCGATTTCTGTGCGATTTCTTAATATCCTAATTTTTCACAATTATTTTTAGATATGGATATTCTGGTAAATGATATTAAAGGAGCGGCACACAGTTACATCTAAAATTACGCCATAAAATTATATGGACACTACTGAAGATTTCATAGAGGCGAGTTTCCAACGGAGATACTGCACGTTAGCCGAGTGCTTGTGCGTTGAGGCTATAACGAGGCATGTGAAGCAAATTTCTCGGTCACACTTATCGCTCTCGTGCTTCTAGTCGTCAGTGAAGTAAAATAGCTTTTAGTAAGAGGTCCCCTTAAAACCGGAACTCCATGCCGATATTTGCATGTCAATATTTATTCCATGCTTCGTCTACCTAAGTGACTGGCGTAGTTAAAGGTCACTATAGGTTTCGATCAAGCGAGTTGGCCCAATGATAAACACCTGGACTCGCATTCGGGAGGTCACGGTCTCAAATACCAGTCCGATCATCTTGATTTCTGTATTCCATGGTTTCGCGAGATCACTGAAGGCGGAAGCTGGGACGGCTTGTTCATTCATATCATGGCTGATTCATTCCCCGTTCCTGCTTGTCTGAGCAACTTGCTCCGTCTCTCATGACCTCTTTGTAAACGTGCCGTAAAGACCAACATACCACAAGTCCACAGGTTTCATATTACTTAATATACTCTGAAAANCCTCTTTGTAAACGTGCCGTAAAGACCAACATACCACAAGTCCACAGGTTTCATATTACTTAATATACTCTGAAAGAAAAGCAACTCTCTTTGACAACCTTTCAATAGTTGTTGAGGTATCACGTATAAACATTAACACCTTTATACAACACGTTAATACGAGGACGACGTGCACGCTGCTATACGGCATAAGAGGTGACTGAGGAAAAATGTGTTCGAGAAAAAATTTAATGACACTTAATGAAAATAAATTTTTTTTTTCTGTTTTATTTCCGGTTACCTTTTCTGATTTTCCTGAAAATTTGGTCATTTTACTTTTAACACAGGATTTATCAGCTACATATGATAATATTTTATAATAAAACAAGATGTTATTGATATAACTAATGAGAATGCTTTCCTCAACATTGGTGCAATTTATTTTTAAATAATTTCATAAAACCTCAGTTGGTTGGTACGATTTGCGGTATCGTTGAAAGCATTGTCATTAGAGATGAAACCAGAAACACATGCAACAGTAGTGAGGCAATTACAAATACACAAGTACCTTAACTGGGCCTCGAACCCAGAAAATCTCGTACCATAAGCTAGTGTGCAATCATATGCATTACGGAGGTCGGATTCCACCATCAGCTTTAAATTTAGTCAGTCTAATTTTTTNCCTCTTTGTAAACGTGCCGTAAAGACCAACATACCACAAGTCCACAGGTTTCATATTACTTAATATACTCTGAAAAAAAAAGCAACTCTCTTTGACAACCTTTCAATAGTTGTTGAGGTATCACGTATAAACATTAACACCTTTATAGAACACGTTAATACGAGGACGACGTGCACGCTGCTATACGGCATAAGCGGTGACTGAGGAAAAATGTGTTCGAGAAAAAAATTTAATGACACTTAATGAAAATAATTTTATTTTTTTTTTCTGTTTTATTTCCGGTTACCTTTTCTGATTTTCCTGAAAATTTGGTCATTTTACTTTTAACAAAGGATTTATCAGCTACATATGATAATATTTTATAATAAAACAAGATGTTATTTATATAACTAATGAGAATGCTTTCCTCAACATTGGTGCAATTTATTTTTAAATAATTTCATAAAACCTCAGTTGGTTGGTACGATTTGCGGTATCGTTGAAAGCATTGTCATTAGAGATGAAACCAGAAACACATGCAACAGTAGTGAGGCAATTACAAATACACAAGTACCTTAACTGGGTCTCGAACCCAGAAAATCTCGTACCACAAAGCTAGTGTGCAATCATATGCATTACGGAGGTCGGATTCCACCATCAGCTTTAAATTTAGTCAGTCTAATTTTTTCGAATGATGAGATTTACAAACATTTAATATTTACAGTGCCAACATTTTTAAAATAATAAACTGAGCAACTGAAATCATGTAAGATTAAATAGCCTACCATAGAACTATTTGTATGAATAATTTCATGAAAATCGGATTATTAATACCTGAGATATGGATCAAAACATTCATAATTTTCATGTGACGGTCTTTATTAATGGATGGTAAAAGTTAGGTAGTAGCACATTCGATTATTGTATACTGCCAGTATACAAAATTAAGCTAAAATAAATTGCATAGTTTCGTAGATATAGGACACTAAGCAAAAAGTATTTAACAGGAACCATTCTGAAAATATGTTTCTGTTACACTAATATACATTTATACATATAGATATAGTTATTTTGTAAGAAAGGGTTGATTGTTTTCAGAGGTGTAACAAAACCTTTAGTTATATGGTGGGGCTATCATACAAAATGGCAGAGATATGAGGCATTATAGACTAATTTGATGGTTGTAATAGTAAATGCCAGCATACAAAGATAGGTTAAAATTTGTTTCGTTAATAAAAGGTACTACACAAAAATATTTATATAGCCACCATTTTGAAAATACGTGCCTGATCTACTAACAACGTAGCGGTTTACACCACCTCTTGCAGTGAAAATTGTTTGCAAAATGTTGTAGGAATCTATTAATTATTTCCTGAGATATTGCATAGAAACTTTATTTTTTCATGTGGCATATCTTACAAAATGGCGGGTTAAAGGTGCTCAGTGTAAAGACGCTTTAAAGTTGTAATATAAACTGCCAAAATATAAAATTATGTTGGTTTTCATCCAATGGTTTCAACGATAAATTATGTTAAGCTAAGATTCCTGTTTTTCCGCCATTTTGAATATAAAAGTCTGACATACTTAGAACATGCCATTTTATATCATCTTCCACAGTTTTTTTGTTTGTTAAATTTGGTATGAATTGTTAAATCATTTCCCAAGATACGACAAAAATTTTATTTATTTGTATGATGCTATCTTGCAAAATTGTCGACCAAATGTGTTTGTGTGGATACAGTTGTTAGTTGTAATATCTAGTAACAACATACAAATATAAGTTGGAATTGATTACATCGTCTCGAAGATATAGCATTCTAAGTTAATATGGCTGCATGTCCGCCATTTTAAAAATAAGTACCTAGCATATCCAAAAACACCTTTTCTCAGCAGCCGGGCCATTACAGTTCATATTTTTAATATATACTGCTAGTATACATATTTAAGTTAGAATTGATGACACGTTTACGACGATATATCATTCTATGGTAAATGCCTAGGTGGCCTCCACTTTTAAAATTAAAGTCTGGAATTCTTTTAACAATCCATGTTACATTGGCTGCTGCTGTACTAGTTGCTTATCAAATATGGCCGGAATCGGATAGTTGTTTATCGATATATAACAAATTATTTGGTGCGCTCAAACAAAATGGCCACCAAAAGTTTCTTGGTTTACACACAGTTGATAGTTGTAAAATATACTGCCAGCATACAAAGTTATATTAGAAAATATTACATGGTTTCGACGATAGAGCATTCTTTGCCAAAAATTCTATACGGCCGCCATTTTGAAAATAAGTGCTTTAATTGCTTAAAACACACCACTCAACATCATCAGCATCAGTACCGCTTGTTTGGCAAATTTGATAGGATTATGTTAATTGTTTCCTGAGATATGAAATAAAAATCTTTTTTATTCGTAAGGCACTATCTTGCAAGGATGCTTCGTGAAGATGCATTTGTTATTAGCAATATCTACTTCTAGCATATAACCATAAGTTGATAACTATTATATGGTTTCAACGATTGTAGCATTTAAAAATAAAATAAGTAAGTATCAGCTATTTTGAAAATAAGAGACTTACGTACTTAACACACGCCATTTTACATAATCTGAAGCGGTACTACTTGTTTGCCAAAATTGATAGGAATTAGTCAATTGGTTCCAGAGATATGACATAAAAACTTTATTTATTCGCATAGTGATATCTTACCAAATGGAGTACAAAATATTCTCTGTGTAGATAGAGATGATAATTGTAATATTTACTGACAGTGCACAAATTTTGAATGGAATTGATTGCCTGATTTCGACGATATAGCATTCATTCTAAGCTTAAATAGCTATATGGCCGCAATTTTAAAAATTAGTGTTTGACATGATTAAAACATATCACTTAACATCATCTGCATTAGTGATGTTTGTTTGTCTAATTTCTGAGCAATTGGTTCATAATTTACTAAGAAATGACATAATGAATTTATTTATTTGTGTGGTGCTATCTGCCAAAAAGGCGAACCAACATGATTATGTGTTTGTATATATGATGTTTGTAACAGATACATTCAGTAAACAAAATTTGTAGAAATTAATTACTTGGATTGTATAAATACAAAATAAACGTAAATTATTATATTTTCAGCCATTTTGAAAATAAGTACCTATTACATTTTAATTATTAACGTTTACGGGGCCTATCACAGTTATTATCTGCCAAATTGGGTGAGTAGTGGTTAAATAGTTATGGAGATGTAATGTAGAATATTTATTTCTTCATTTTGTTTTCCAAAATGGCGGACTAACAACCGTATCCATTAAATAATTTCTTTCCTACTTGATTCTCTGCAGAATATAAGATTGGTTTTAAAACGGTTGAATGGTTTCGAGAAATGTCATCACCCCGAATTTTAAAATGGCCGCAATTTTGAAAGTAAGTGCTCGACGTGGTCGAAAACTATAAACGTCTCGCGTCCTTACTATGTATTGTATGTGTACCAAGTTTGGTGAAATTCGGTTAATGTGGTTCACGCGTTCTATAATTGAAAAAGGGGTGTGGGGGACTCAGACGATAACACACGCATGAATGCACACAGACACACAGACAGGAAAGTGATCTCATAAGCATTTCTTTCTTTCAGGAAGTAGGCTAGTTATGGGCCACAAACTTTAAAATTACGAAGTTTTGTTTTATTTCATAGACAGTTTTCTCATTAAAATGCTTTGACTTTGTTAATACTATTTTAAGGCGATTTTTATGCCCGTCAATGTATATGCTACAAGTAATTTGAATTAATTTTAGTTANTTGTTAATACTATTTTAAGGCGATTTTTATGCCCGTCAATGTATATGCTACAAGTAATTTGAATTAATTTTAGTTATTTAAGCCACGCCCTGATAGCTTTCCGGTATGAGAGTGGGCTCATTATAAAACACCAAAATAATATAAATTTGTTTCGGTCTGTCTACTTGAGAACCAGGTTAGAGTTGGCGGAGTACATATTGTTTGTGGCCAAAACTTCGAGGGTAGAAAAACTTAACTGGCAGATAAATGTGTGCTCTCCATCGGGTACTTAAACGGCTACATTTAATCTCCATAAGGAAGATTCTTACTGATTCCCCAGTAAGCACACCAGTTGGCTAAGTGAAATATTCCGAGAAACTTATCTTTTGACTTGGAGACACAGTTCATCGCTGCACGATAGGTTATTTTATGCGTTTCCTAAGTAGGGTAAATTTTAAAGGACATTGTAACCAAATTTACCATAATGTAAACAATAAATGCAGACATTTAAAAATCACTACACCAGGTGAGGAGATACTAATGCATTTGCGTTACTATTTTGGCAATGAGAACGACAAAATAGCACCCGAAATGAAAAGTTATACATTGACACGTTCCTAATAACATAAACTTTTCTGATTTAAATTATTTTCTCAAACAAAATTTTCTGTAAAATGCATTTTGTCAACGAACAATATAGTAAAGAAAGTAATAGAAAGCGAATATTCAGTGTTTGTTTGAAACGGCGTATCGCCATTTACCGCGCTCTTAAGTGCTTGTGCTTAAAATGGCCTTGGTTTATTTTCCCCGAGGAGACTCGTTACGTTAGGATAAAGTGGCAAAATAGTATCGTTTTCTGTGTATAATAATCTGCTCAACAATATTACAACTACCGGAGATTTAGCGTGTTCCATAACTTGCCATGCCATTATTCACGTTGCTCGAGAAATGCCCCAATAACAGAACGAAAATTACAAGAACGTTTTATTTCCCAGAAGAATGAAACAATACTTGGGATAAAAGCGCAAAGTGTCCACAAGCTAGTCAGTTGTCAATTTGTGAATATTTTTTTTCATTATAAAACAAATATTATCTAGCAGTGCGCTTGCATTGCATTGCAGGTTTGTAAAACAAAACTAAAAGAGTATGTCAGCAGGTTATAATCCCACAGGTTCAAACAGAGGACATGAATACTCAAAATTACTACAGAAACAATATGTGCAAAGGGCGGTTATGGTGGTGCTACATGTACTTGCGGCCGTAGTGTAGTCCCGCCCCCTTTCCATGCCGCGGACCAATCACATCTGTCGGCCGTGCTAAGCCTGTTGGTCCGGAATATTTCACCGCGTTTTTACTATATTTCTAAATGTCAAAACTTTTATACCTATTAGAAAACGATTTTATTGGCTGAATAAATTTAATAAAAACTTTTAAATTACACACACACACGCGCGCGCGCGCGCGTGACGTGCGGGTGAGTTAACGTAAGGTTGAGCATTCCCTATGTTGATGAGCAATAAAATTATGCTTGGGCCCATATTTGGTTGACTATAAGTTTAGTTAATGGTAATTGGTGGTATATATATATAGGTGATATATATAATTGGTGATATATATATATTTATTGGTTTTTCGTGTCTATATATATATAGATTTATTGGTTTTTCGTATATATATATATATATATATATATATATATAGATTTATTGGTTTTTCGTGTATATATATATATATATATATATATATACACACATAGACAAGAAAAACCAATAAACCTGCACTCACAATCATTTTTCACTCACCAAGTCAGTCATCCTTTCTCTAAACTACCACCAATTCCCATTAACTAAACTTATAGTCAACCAAATATGAGCCCAAGCATAATTTTATTGCTCATCAACATAGGGAATGCTCAACCTTACGTTAACTCACCCGCACGTCGCATCATCGCGTTTTATTATTTTAAACTGAAAAGAACTCAGTAAATTTTTTTATATTAAGACCGATATTATTAAAAAATTGCGTTCCTAGTGACAATACAGGATACTTGCCGTTTTTCATCTCATTTGTGTAGGCAAAGTGTGGAGATAAAGTCCGAAACATACGAGGCGGCTGTACACTGAAAGCCCCAGCTGTAAAGAGCCTTTCTCACTTTCTCTCTCTCTCTCTCTCTCTTCTTATCTCTGACGATACATATTTAGGGGAAGTATGTATACTATCAAAGGTATAGGAGGCACTACTTTCGAGAAATGATGAAAATTACCCCATTTGTACGATATGGGCTACATTTATGTTAGCTGACTCGTAACTTGTAAGCATAGCTTAGGTCGGTCAGGTAAGCGTCTTATTAAGAAGGTAGTATCCATTCCATCTTCGATTTTTCTTACAAATATTTGCAATAAAAATGTATTACCAAAAATAAAAAATCAAAGCTAGACGTAACACGAGGACTACTTATAGGATTATTTGAAATTTGTACCGGTTCAATTGTACCTGTATTTTCCCACGTGGGAATGAAGTAATTAAATAATTATTTAATATGTTATTACTGTTACAGACGTGAAACTAATCGTGTAAGAAAAATACGTTACATTTACAAATAACAGTCAAGATTATCCCTATGCCTTGGCTAGCTTGGTTATTAAATACTGACTCCAAAAATTAAGTTATTGAGGAAAAAAAGTAACTCCAAGAAAGTAAGGGATACTTCGTCCTTAACAAACCACTCTGCCTCGCAGTGCCTTGAGTCAACTTGGTGGACAGACAAGAAGCTCCAGACTTGATAGTGCCCTTTCGGCACGGGAAGGAGGTGGAGTGGCTGGCCCGAGCTCAGGCCGTCTTTAATCCCCCACGGGAAACTCCTCCCTACTCACTAATTTGTAAAGGAGGCCGAACATTGCCCGGGAGGAGACACGATCCCGACTCTAAAGCTGCTTGCTGAAATGCTGTTAACTGGGGGCTCAGATAAATACGATTCTGCCAACTGGCCATTGAGAGGAACGCTCTTAGCTACCTGTTCGTATAATAAGTGGCATTTGCTACATATCAGTAAAATCCTCAGTTGAATCAACAACATTCTGTTTCTGTTGTGATAAATTGGCAGAAGTGATTCCAATCGTGCAGATTGCACTGGCACAAATCGCATGAATTTAAGGTGTTACCCAGACACAATTAATATTATCGGCTGTGCCTGCTCGGTCATGTAATAACACTTTATTAGTATGGAAAAATTAATGCTACGTCCTTTTAAATTTAGTACCTTTGGTTTAAAAAAAATGGTTGAAGTTAAAATAGATCAGTAGACTAACTGCTAAACATTCAAATCTACCCACATTAAACAGCAGATCTTCTCTGCTATTCACAATTTATTTGGGAACTATCATATTTTACATGGATAGACAGCATAAACTTATAATATTGCGATGGATTTAACACAAAGTAACCACGCTTATATAAAAGAAAACTACAAAAATTCAATAAATACAAATGTTTTACTAACATACAATTTATTATTACTGTGAGTACAAAACCATAAATAAATTTCAGTGGCCACAAGTATTTAAACATTACAGTTTTATAAAATGTTAAAAAATAAACGGCATCATTTTTCGCAATTCTATTCCCGAATTACTGCATATATGGAAACCAGAATTTGCGTAAATGCATAGAGGGTATATCTAAACTCTATGCTCGAAATGAAGCCACAATACCTGTGGGTTGAATTAAAACACAAAATCGCAGCTTACGCTGGTCTGGAAATTTCATCTGTTAGTAATACACTACCATCGATTACAATTACAGCAATGCTGGGAGTACACAATAAGTAGAGTACAAGTTCTATTTCTCTGGGCAGTCAGAACTATGTAAATCCTCCCAATCGAACCGTATCGGGATCAGAGAGAATGAACACGCGACCAATTGCGATGGTAGTAACACGTCCGCTTCGTGATGTACACTGCAGATAAATCTGCACGTTACAGAAGGTGTTCGGAAAGTCTTCCCGTGACCACACTGCTCACAAGTTTCTCGATAAAGTAGCAAACTACGCCGTAAAATATGCTGGGAACATTAGGTACGATAGAGGCTGTGGAGTGGAGTGGACAGATATGGGCGGCTCTTAACATCGAGGTCTTGAAATTCGATGAGGGTGAAGAGGATATGGAGCAGTGCCGAAATTCAAGGGCGGGGGAAACGGGATATCCCCGAGAAAATCCGCAGACCAACGGCACGCGCGAAAATCCGAGAGCGACCCCGTCGGGAATCAAACCCGGTTGGCCTGGGGGGGAGGGGGAATATTCCAACCACTACACCATCGTGGCCTCCATTTTGCACTTGTCACTGGTGTTTCACAGACAGCGGACTTCAAGTAACCACAGAGAAATAATATACATTAGGTGTTTCCGGTTGTCATACAAATTTGTGCGCCATGTAACAGAGGGCTTGAGAATATAAAGTGGAATGGCAACTTGTACTGCGAACTACAGCCATACATTCCAGCAAAATGGCCTCACCAACCTGCAATAACGCGGAACGTTGTTTACCAATCAGCTATTGGAGACTAACTTCCTAGGCGGCAGCCGCAGAGCGACCGACAGGCAATATTTCATAACGTGCAACAGCTAGAGGCACCGGTTTCTCGCAAAAATATTTCTGGTCAAGCAGTGTTCTAAAAGACTTCAGTTCATGGCCACTTTGGTGATTGAATCGTTTGAATTGTTACGCATATTATGTATCTGCTCGCGAATCACAGACGGTCAGTAATGGATAAACTTACTCGTGTAACAGACGCTCTTCATACAAAGACAAGCGGCCAGCAGCCAAAAGAAGTCTGCGAGTGTGCACACGAGATATTGAAGTCAATAACGTCCACGTAAATATTTTCGCGATAAACAGGTGGCCGGCCCTAGAACCACTCAGACTCGAGGCCCATTTCCACTGTTTGCGTGCCCGATGAACAACCCAGTTTCCTTTCATAAAAGAAGCTACAACGTAATTCCGCTGCTGTATAATTACGTATTCTGTAGCCACGTCTTGGCCACCTGTTAGAGATGAATATTTTCGTTGTTCCAGATTTGATGGTCCCATTTTCAGTTGCGACGTGGTACTACCCGATGACTTCTCCTGACGTCATTTTCACTGGAGTATCCTGGTTCTTACTGCGCGCAGATATTGCCGTTTCAGTCCAGTCAAAGGGTTTATAAACAACCTCAACATGCAACTACAGACAAGGAAGTTTACTCTTTCTTAATGTTGTTTTCACAATTTTTCTATAATTTAGGCTCTAGAAAATTTCTAAATTTATATCGACATGTGTAGAGGCAGTTAAAGACCCAAACTATGAGCTTATCGTAGCTAATATGATAGACTATTTAAAAAAATTGGGTTACCTGATGAGCCTTAAAGTCCACTTCTTACACAACCATCTTGACGTTTTCCCTGACAAATTGGGGATGTGAGTGAAGAACAAAGGGAGCGGTTTCACCAGGACATCAAAGTGATGGAGAAACGTTACCAGGGACGGTGGAATGTCAGCATGATGGGTGATTACTGCTGGTCACTTCACCGAGAACAACAAAATGCATCACATCGGAGAAAAAGCTACATAAGAAGCTTCAAAGAGAAGAGAGAAAGGACATACCAAAAAATAAAGACTTCTAATGTATGTAATGAATTTTTTTTAATGCAATCGCATACGTCGCATTTTAAAATACAAATGCATATTGTGAGAGAAGTGTGGGTGATACAAAAAAACTGATGCAAGATTCGGTTTCAGCACCCAAAAATACATAAGACNATATTGTGAGAGAAGTGTGGGTGATACAAAAAAACTGATGCAAGATTCGGTTTCAGCACCCAAAAATACATAAGACTCTGCTACATTTATTTAAAAAGTTTCACAAAATATTTGTTTGTTGCCCCGTATAATTATTCTACGAGCCCGATATGACGAGCCCCGCAATATATAAAATATACCCAATGTTTCCACAACTAATAATATTGGTGCGAGTGTTCAAAAGGAACAATCTCAAAAATCGACAATATGACAAGTGCAGTAAAAATTACATGTCTTGAAAGGGCTGTTCTTCTGTTGTCGCCTAAATAACATCAATTTAAAACATTAGTAAAGCAAGAGAGAGAAAAAGATGACACTGCTACATGTTATTGGAAACAGATATTAAAGTACTTGTAAAGGAAAATACTTATAAACTNAGAGAAAAAGATGACACTGCTACATGTTATTGGAAACAGATATTAAAGTACTTGTAAAGGAAAATACTTATAAACTGTTACTAACCTATACACACTGCGCGAGCATAGAGTGCTGTACATCGCATAAGACTAAAAAATAATACAGGCCCATATTTGAGGACCCCAGAAACTGCTACACACTAATGTAAACATATTAAAGGGAAATAGCGATAACCACTTACCAACCGTCGCATATAGTAAAAACGTCCGGTGCTGTACACTGAATTAGACTAGGCTAGACGAGACCAAGTAGCCCTGGCTAGTAGAACCGAATAGCAAACANGAGAAAAAGATGACACTGCTACATGTTATTGGAAACAGATATTAAAGTACTTGTAAAGGAAAATACTTATAAACTTTTACTAACCTATACACACTGCGTGAGCATAGAGTGCTGTACATCGCATAAGACTAAAAAATAATACAGGCCCATATTTGAGGACCCCAGAAACTGCTACACACTAATGTAAACATATTAAAGGGAAATAGCGATAACCACTTACCAACCGTCGCATATAGTAAAAACTTCCGGTGCTGTACACTGAATTAGACTAGGCTAGACGAGACCAAGTAGCCCTGGCTAGTAGAACCGAATAGCAAACANTCCGGTGCTGTACACTGAATTAGACTAGGCTAGACGAGACCAAGTAGCCCTGGCTAGTAGAACCGAATAGCAAACAATTTCCCTACAAACCGATTGGAACGAAGCCATTAAATTCAGAGTACAGGCAACTCTCACAACACTAGCGGTGGAACTCTCCCAAGCCATACGACTATGTGCGACCAACTAACATATCGATAATCTGTAAGGTAGCCCAGGTCGTCGATCGATGGCGAGGGCTCTGTGTAGATCTTGGCATATCGAAGAGATGGTACATAAACCAGCCGAGCGAGACACATCAGGCTACATGGTGGCAGGCAGGCCGAGTCACACACGCACTTCCTTTTACGAGAGGAATTTAGTTACACTGTGAAAGGTAACAATTTACTAATTTTTTTAATATATAGACGTTTGCTTATTTTGAATACATGCTATTTATAGTTCTAAAACTGAAAGAACTTCATTTATGTAGAAATGGCGTTAAATGTTTGAACTTTGTAGTGTCGAGGAAAGAAGCATCACAACAAACCAATTTCCAATATGTTTATAAATGTCAGTAACGGCATGCGGTGCCTGGCACAGTGCGACCCTATGTGCGTGGTTCATAAAAAAATACTTAAGAGATAAATTTTCAATTATAAAGTATACGAATATATATATATATATGTCATTTTTCATATACAAGAAGATAGGTTATACCAGTAATGCTCACATAAGTCACAACAAATTAATATAAAAACCGATTTTATTGGGTAATGTACAACATGAGAAAACACACATCCTAGTTTAAAAAAATTTACTTTTACACATTTTTCATGCACTCCAAGGCACTGGTCGCCATTAAGTCCTTATTTCCGAGGATAATTGGTATTAGGTTTAGAACACTGTTTACAGATATGAACTTTGTACCCATGCGAAGTAATCTGTGAGTTTACCAGCCGTGAAAATATGCATTTGTAAAAATAATGTTATTTATACTTCGATTCGTCCTTTACGATAAGAAGATCAATATTTTCAGGTTTCTTGTATTCGTCACACATGTTGGCACGACGTTACCCATTTGCTCCACTATTATTGGTTGCGGAACCATCGGTTATTATTTATATATTGCGGCTCATTATATCGGGCTCGTGGCATAATTTTTTTTACGCCAGTGCTTTATTATTGGTTATGTGGCTGATTTTGCATTAATAGCGTCGTTTCATATATTTTACAACCGATTCCCCCGACCCTCATATTAGGCTAATGGTGTTTATATGTATTAATGCGTAAATAATTAAATGTAACTTGTGCCTATGTACACATTGTTCTCGCTGCAATTGTATTACCCTTTTTTTAAATTTATAAGTAGTTGTCATGGCTTACCTATGCAAACGGGGGGCCTCGGGCTGCCCGCCCTTGTGTTTAAATATTAGTGTCAGTTTATATGTATTTTAATTTTAATGTAACATACGACTATGTATATCATTCTTGCAGTGGAATTGTATATACCTCGATTTTTTTTGTCGTGTATGTCTCTTTATTGGGTTTTAGCCATGCTAACATGTGTTTACGTGTATATTTTGAATTTTTTATATACAACCAGGATGGTGGTGGAAAAACGAAGGCTAGCAGTCGATGAGAGGATCCAAGTTGTCAGAAACCCGTGGTAGTAGAGATGAGGATGGCATTGAGTGGTGTTCGTATGTGCATGGACCGGAATGTATGTGTGCTATTTCAGGCTCGACACTCCTACAAGCGTCGGTAACTTTGCGATGTATTTGTATGTATACCTACCTTTGTTTTCTTTACATGTATGGTCAGTTGTTACATTTTCCCGAACTTTAAAATTCCGGAAATGATGTCCACATATGCTTATAAGAGAGCTTAAAGCATACATGTTCTTATATCCTTGATTGCATCCAGAAATGATGCCTGTGGTATGAATTTAATGACTATAGCTTTAGTTTATGGTAAATGGCAGCGAACTGTGTTTAGTAGGGGGTTACGGCTTAATTGGCATTGCTGCCCTATTTGATGTCGCGAGCGAGGTGTATGATATAAATTTGACGACTATGGCTTCAGCAAAAGGCAAATGACGGACAACTATGCTTATCAGAGGGCTTATGACTTAATTGCCCTTCCACCATGATCGTTGCAGGGAGTGATATATTCTGTATGTGAAATGCATTTTGCAGATGAGAAACTGTATCCAACTATGCTTATAAGAGGACTTACAGTATACTTGACTCAACACCCTGTTCGTCGTCGGGAGCGATGCCTATATTATGAATTTTGTGACTATAGATTCAGCAGATGAGAAATGGTGGCCATCTATCATTTAAGAGAACTTATGGCTTAATTGCCCAAACCACGCTTGTCGTTATCAGGGGTGGTGCCTTTGGCATGAATTTAGCGTCTGTAGCTTCGGTGGATGGGAAATGGTGGCCAGCTATGCTTACAAGATGACTTAAAGTATCCTTGACCGGTACGGTCAAGGATACTTTAAGTCTGTTCGTTGACAGATGTGGTGCCTTTCTTATGAATTTCATACTGTATTTTAAACAGTTTTGAAATTATGGTCAACTATGCCTATAATAAAGCGTATTTTATTTTACCACTCTGTTCGCCATAAAGGACGATGCCTATGGTATGAATTTTGTGGCTATATCTTAAACAGTTCGGAAATTACGTCCAACTATGCTTATCAGAGGACTTAAGGGATAATTGAAGCAACCACTCTGATTGACATCAGGAGCGATGCCATTGATAGTAACTTGGGGGCTGTAACTTAAACAGATCTGAAATTATGGCTATATATTATTATAAGAGGGCTTAAGCCATGATTGACCCCACTAACCTTACCGACATCAGGGGTGATGTCTATTATATGAATTTGGCAACTATACCTTAAACAGTTAGGAAATTATGTCCACCTATGTTATAAGAGGTCTTAAAGGGTAATTTACCCTACTATCCTGATTGACATCAGGAGCAATGCCTATGATATTAATTTGGTGGCTATATATTAAACAGTCTGAAAATTATAGCTATGTTCATAAGTTTGTGAGAGTAATGTATATATATATATATACTATATTTGACATAATTAGCATGGGTGCGATTAGTATTAATTTGCAAATGTTAGCAAACTATGCCCATAAATATACTAGGGGATTAACATATGTATGTTATCAGATTGCATGAAGATGCCTATGTACAGAATTTCTAGTATCATGCATGGATGGTTCGTGATTTATGCTTTACTGTGCTTACAAACAGAATACATCTGGCACTTTATATTTTATATTACCTCTCGAGTTGACATATTCCATTGGTTATTTTCATAAATACAATCATTTAGACGTGCACTGGCACCGATGACCTGGTGGCCCAGTCGACTAGGGTGCCTGTCTATCAGTCCAATGTCCGGCAGTTCAGCGCTCCTCACCTCCTCATCTTTATATACAGTGTAAATCATATTATGTTGGTAAAGGCGAGTGTCTGCATCGAAAACATGGAACATCACCCTTCGCCTCCAGCTGAAACCAGCACTCCTAGCAGCCGATCACGACATCAAGCGACACTAGCGCTGCTTAGCAGACATTGTGGGAATAAATATGGCGGCCTACAAATATCCAATACCGAAGCCAACCGCAGATTATATCTGGTTGGAATGAGAGAGAGCAAACGAAAAGGAATGACAGAGCAGGAGGAACCAAGGTGGTATGACACAGCAGGAAAATTTAAATTTATAGAAACAAGACGGCGATGTGGAATAATATAGCATTAAATACTGGAGGGGTGGAGGTCAAGGTTAAAATGTCAAGGTCAAATGTCAAAGATCAGTTCTCTGGCCCTCTAACAGATGCCATGTGTGCTCGCACCTTAGAAATCATACTACTTACATCCAAGTATCAAAACCTGATATTCGTAGACGAGACGGAGTTTATCCTACTGTCAGGCAGTCCCGCAGGATTTCCGTTGCATCATTCAAATTTACGCTCGTTAATCTTCCAATTGCAGATTCACTTTGAAAGTTGTTATTAGATTTTCTGTTGAGTTTGCACTGAATTTCTGGTATTATATTTCAGACATAAGCATTTTAATAATTACGCATTATACCTAACATCTTATAAGTAAAATAAAAATAATTTTGGAATATAATTTTTTTTGCTTAAATATACTATGACTGAAAAATCTTTGAAGATGACATTCTGTGCGATTTTTTTTATAAAAACTTTATCTTTCCTTTATTTATCCAATTTTTTTGTAAATATCAGATTCACCACATTTGATGCACTCAGTAACACAAAACTTAAATTTGGCTAACAGTTTAAAAAATTTGAAATATTACTCTATATATAAACTTACCGAAAACATAACCACAAATTATAACGGTATCTGTAAAATATAAATCACAATATAAAATATAGTTTCACGAGAAGCATATGACGCTTACATTGTAAAGTTAAAAATCATGCAGCGGAAATAATTGCAATAATTTCTATAACACAGTATAAAGTCTTGTTTCTGTAACCTCCTTTTATCAAGATGCCACGAGTGCGGTCAAATTACGTGAGTTTCGGGTTAAATACGACTACCGTGGCATATTTCCTGGCGCTGCTCATACACCGATTGATAATAAGAAAAACGTGATCTGAAATAATTTACATGTTAAAAATCCTTATCTACAAGACATATGACTTACCTGAAAGAGAGTGCTTCATTTTCAAGAATAAATAAATTCATCAAGTATACTTTTCGTGCTAATGAATTTAAAATTCGTGTATTGAATAATGATGATAAAATATTAAATTATTAGTTTTATTTATTGTTTTACTGCTCACAAATACATTACATGTACGGTGAGATATAATAGTATTTTCAATTTACCGTAGGGCACCAAATAGAATAATATATAAAAAAACAAGACTAATTCCTAGAAAAACTCATACTTGTATAAATAATAAAAACAAAATGACGACTTTCTCAGTTTTTGGATAAAGCCAAATAATAAGTGTTTAATTATTATTAATTATTAATAATAATTGTCTAACACCGAATGGGTTTTCTAGTTGACACAGTCATAAAGATCATTACAGAAACACGCAATAAGCTAATGGAACACTATTTGACTACAGTAATGTACGGCAAACACTGTGAGGCTCTGCTATAACACGAGTTAACATACCCTTTTTTCTCTTAAAAATTTATTTTGTTTTGATTTAGGTAACCAGTACGGCGATTATTTACAAAATTTGTTGTTATTCACTGATCTGTTTACGAGTACATAGGCTATAAAAATAATTGAAAAAGTGGTGTAAATAATATTATTAATGTATCCAAAATATGATGCGAAGTTTTTATACGATTTAAAATTTGCATTTAACTGTAGGTAGAGTTTGGTTTGATAAATAAGATGCTTTGATTGATTCAGCTCAATTGCTACACAATGCACCAGAAAGAACACTTTTAATTTAGCTACAATACGAACGAAAATCGGCTTCTTTCATTCAATTATCTAAAAAATTACATAAAATGAAGTTGAGCGATACAAAAACCACGTGGAATACAAGTAAAAGAGAAGTAACCTCAGAAAGCAAGTTTTTTACTAAACACGCCAAAAAAATCGCTGCTATTCGTTTATGTCGCATGCGTGTGGGCGCCTGTGTATGCATCCTCTAGTGAAGAATTACTTTGCACCGACCCATAAATCCCGAAGCAGCAAAAAAAATAAAAAAATGCAAGCTGCAAATATCCCTGACGGCAAAAAAAAAGGCAGAAGNCAAAAAATTGCAAGCTGCAAATATCCCTGACGGCAAAAAAAAAGGCAGAAGATTGGGGCTGCAAATACAACTCGTCGATAATCGTGCCTAGCACGAGTAACTCAAGCCTCTTCCGTGGTAGGCCCCGAGTTAGCCCGCGCCCTCGGTCGAGACGCTGGAAGCGCCTTGTCGCCCACACTGCGGGTTTATATAAAAAAATACATTCCCGTTTTCCCTCGAGCAGAGGTTATTTTTGGAGGAAGAGAAATGTGCGTTCATTTGAAAGCAACGTTATGCCAGAAAACAGAATACTCACGTGCCCGTGGTCCTGTGCGCCAGAGGCTACGTGCGTATTTGTGCATGAAAGAGTAGGCATTAATTCTTCTTCCATTAGGCAGCTTACTTTTTCATAACTCTTAAATCACACAACTGCAACCAAAATTACCCACTTTAAATTTTCGTAAGTAAATGGTCGACGCTAATATTTCGTTGCATCCTCTTCAGAGCTATTGGTTTTGTAAAGCTCTTTCTGGTAAATATAGAGATTTAAGTAATGACAATCAACTCAAAAAATTAAATATAAGCTGTGTCAGCAGAAGCTACATTTAGAAGTTACATTACATTTTATATCCTCGATGTAGTACTTCGTTTTTTTTCTCAGTAATTAAACATTTGAGATTTATTCAAACTATTTTCGAACAACGGTAAATCAAAAATTACGCATATGCGTATACATTGGAGAGCCAAAAAAACCGGCATAGGCGTGCGTATGCAAATAACAGAGGTATGGAACCAATCAGAGTAACGCGATGACGTAGGCAGCGCCTATATAAGACAACACGCATCTGGAAAAGTTGCTAGAATGGTTACTGCAGCTACAATGTCAGATTATCACGACTTAAGGGAGTTTGAACGTGGTGTTATAGTCGGTTCACGAGAGATGGGACATAGCATCTCCAAGGTAGCAATAAAATTTGGATTTTCGCGTACGACCATTTCACGAGTGTACCGTGAATATCGGGAATCCGGTAAAATATTAAATATTCGACATCGTCACGGCCGGAAAAAGATCGTGAAAGAACAGGACAAACGTCGACTTACGAGAATTGTTAAACGTGACGGACGTGCAACACTTTCTCAAATTGGCGCAGAATTCAATACTGGGGCATCAGCAAGTGACAGCGTGCGAACTATTCAACGGACCATCATTAATATGGACTTTCGAAGCCGAAAGCCCACTCGTGTAACGTTGTTGACTGCACGACACAAAGCTTTACGCGTCGGCTAGGCCCGCCAACACCACAATTTGACTATTTATGACTGGAAACACGTTGCCTGCTCTGACGAGTCTCGTTTCCAATTGTATCGGGCGGATGGACGTGTACGGGTATGTAGACATCGTCATGGATCCATGGACCCTACATGCCAACAGAGGACTGTTCAAGCTGGCGGAGGCTCTGTCATGGTATGGAGCGTTTGCAGTTGGCGTGAAATGAGACCGCTGGTAACTCTTGATACGACTCTGACAAGTGACAGATACGTAAGTATCCTGTCCGATCACCTGCACCTATTCATGCACATTGTGCATTCCGACGGACGTGGACAATTCCAGCAGGACAATCCGACACCCCACACGTAAAGAGTTTCTACCGAGTGGCTTCAGGAACACTCTTCTGATTTTAGACACTTTCATTGGCCACCTAAATCACCAGACATGAACATTATTGAGCATATCTGAAAGACCTTGCAACCTGCTGTTCAGAAGAAGTATCAACCGCCTCGCACTCCTATGGATTAGTGGACTGCCCTGCAGGATTCATGGTGTGAATTGCCTCCTGCATACCTTCAGATATAAGTCGAGTACATGCCACGTCGTCTTGCGGCACTTCTGCGTGTTCGCGGGGCCCTACACGATATTAGGCAGGTGTACCAGTTTTTTTATCTCTACAGTTTATATCATACAGATTACTGGAGCTCAGTATGTGAGCTTGCATGAACAAGCACGGCGGCTGTCCTTGACAAAGTAAAAGTATCTGTGCTGGCATCGGAAGACCACCGTTAGCATTTTCACAGGCTTACACTTGCATGTTGTCAGGTTACTGGAGTCTGCACACATACGAGCTACCACGTGATTTTACACAATCTATATGCTGTCAGATAGCAAATGTAAGCTTGCGCGTGGGGAGAGCTGTAAAAGCATTTTCACAAGTCTGTACCTGCACAGTGACAGGTAACTGAAGTCCGCATGTGTACATGCTTCCACATAGGTTTTTGCGATCTACATAGTGTCAGCTAGCTTAAGTCAGTCTATAGTGGAATGAACTTTCACCATACGAATTCTCCAGGGTATTATCCAGTTTCATGTGCAAAGATAGAAATTGTGCTGTTAATCTCTGTGCTCCAAAGCTAGCACCGTCTCTGTGCCTTTGTTCGCCATATAGAACTCAGCCGATTTTAATCGACTCGAATACGTCACAATATTTTAGATCGTATCTTAGCGCACCTCTTACGCATGCTCACACAAATCAAATATACAAAATAATTAGAAAAATAGAATGCATATAACAAGTAAATAAATAAAATTAATATGTACACATATTAATGTGTGTTATATTACTTATTAATTCCGTTCTGCTTCAGTGGTGTATACCATCGATTTTGAGGCTCTAATTTAAATAAAATTTGGGCGGTGCATGCGTGGGAAGAAGACTATGGTAGAATCTGAAGTATTATGTCATACACAGAGACGACAAAAGTCATGGGATAGCAATATGCAAATATACAGACGGCAGTAGTATCGTGTACAAGGTGTATAAATGGGCATTGCATTGGTTGGGCTTTCATTTGTAGTCAAGTGATTCATGTCAAAAGGTTTCTGACGTGATTATGGCCGCACGACGGGAATTAACAGACTTTGAATGCGGAATGGTAATTGGAGCTAGACGCATGCGACATTCCATTTCGGAAATGGTTAGGGAATTCAACATTCCGAGATCCACAGTGTAAATAATGTGCCGAGATTACCTCATTTCAGGCATAACCTCCCACCATGGACAAGGCAGTGGCCGAACACCTGCACTTAACGACCGCGACAAACGACGTGTGCGCAAAATAGTCAGTGTTAATAGACAAGCAACACTGCGTGATATATCCACGGGAATCAAAGTGGGACTTACGACGGACGTGTCCGTTTGGACAGTGCGGCGAACCTTGGCTGTACTGGGATATGCCAGCAGAAGACCGACTCAAGTGCCTTTACTAACAGCACGACATCGCCTGCAACGCCTCTACTGGGCTCGTGACCATATCGGCTGGACCCTAGATGACTGGGAAACCATGGCTTGGTCAAGGAACATGGAACTATGCAAGCTGGTGGTGGCTCCATAATGGTTTTACATGGAATGGACTGGGTACTCTGGTCCAAGTGAACCTATCATTGACCGGAAAGGGTTTTATTCAGCTACTTGGAGACCATTTGCAGCCATTCATGGACTTCATGTACCCAAACAACGATGGAATTGTTATGGATGACAATGCGCCATGTCACCGGGCCACAACTGTTCGCGATTGGTTTGAAGAACATTCTGGACAATTCCAGAGAATGATATGGCCACCAAGATTGCCCGACTTGAATCCCATGGAACATTTATGGGACATAATCAAGAAGTCTGTTCGTGCGCAAACTCCTGCACGGGCAACACTTTCGCAATAATGAACGTCTATAGAAGCAGCATGACTCAATATTTCTGCCGGGGACTTCCAACGACTTGTTGAGTCCATGCCACGTCGAGTTGCTGCACTTCGCCGGGCAAAAGGAGGTCCAACACGATATTAGGTGGTATCCCTTGATTGTTGTCGCCTCAGTGCATTAGAGTCAATTAAAATGGGGTGAATTTTATATGGCACACAAAGGCACTGAGAAGTGTTTTTCACGTAAGTTTTAAGGCGTCATTCGTGTGAGTATAAACGCGCATACAGGTTTGGTTTGATTATGTAACAAAGCTTGTGTTTGGTATCAACCGGCATGAGAAGTGCGGTATTGAATTTGTGTTTATCAGCTTTTAAAATTTAATTTAGTATGAAAACTTTCAATATTGCTCGCAAGGTAAACGTTATTTGCATAACGCTTTTGAGTGTATATCAGTTTTAAATATTCTTATCGTACATTGGTTATTTTAAAAAAAATTAATTTTGTACATCCATTCACTTATTCGCATTTCTACAAAAAAAAGAGAATATTACATTATTTAAAAAGAGTTTTACTACTTTTCATACATATAAAGTAGACCTGTCAGAGTCTATTAATGTTTTGAAGGAAACAGCATCATCTCATGTGTGGATAAACATGGAAGGCCCACAGGGTGGAACTGCTGTTGGTGTAGGCACTGGAGGGTGAGTCACCGCTAGCATTTCTGGTGCTGGAGATCAGAAGCTGTGGTTCTTGGTTCATGGTGCATGAACAAATATATCTGAATTATTTATGTAGTCCAGCTTGAATTTATATGAATATTTTTGGGTAAAAACTATTCTAGAAGCAGTTTTTGCCTATATACGGAGCACAAAATGTATGCACACGGTGTATCCATTGTCGGCAAACAACCAAGTATGTCATTCGTAATACTTCTATAATTTTAGTTTATCATTGCATGATTATATGTACTTGATGTCCTTGTGGTCCCCTGGCATCGCATAAGACGGTGCTAGCTTCGGAACACAGAGATGAACAGCGCAATTTCTATCTTCACGCACGAAGAAGGATACTACACTGGAGGTTTCGTACGGTGAAAATTCATTCCGCTGTAAACATAAATGTACGTTCTCACTACAGATTTAAAAGTATATCGAGCTGTAAACATAACAATATTTATTTTTAAAAGTAATACCATACTGCACACAATGTAAGCCTTCACACGCGTAGTCGTAGCAAGTACTGGGGTTGAACTTTTATGCATGGTGCCGACTCGGTGCTAGTAGGATCAGGAAACAGGAACACTTCTTCATCTTCCTCGCAGTTTTCATAAAATGGTTCGTCACCATCTTATCCATGGTTCATGGTAACTGGGCTGGCTGGCTGCTGGACTGGTTGACTGCTGCTGGCCATAGACTATGCAGAACAGGACTCGTATACTTCGCATGTATGCGGTGAGCATAGCCACTGCTGCTGGAGTCCTTATTATATGTTTCCGGATCCATGGTTCACAGACAATTGACATTTACGAACATATCTGGTTTTTCATAGTGTTCCATCTGCTTGGTCAGGAGGTATTATGGCGAAAACATGGATTCACTGAGTAATTTCTGCCTGTAAATGGGACGGAGTTCGTTCACACACGCCCTAGATTACAGATCAGTCTAGGATGGTTCGTGGCAGTTCACAGCACTGTGCAGGTCCCTGGTACATGATTCAGCATTTCGTTGTGGCAATTTGGATGCTTCTTTAAACATATCGTAATACGTCAAGGAACTATTCATTAGTTTCCTCAGCAGTAAATGCTCTTTTTGAGGATCATCATCAAGTGTCTTGACCACTTCACTTAAAATTAGATTTTTCATCTCTTGTAGTGTGCATGTAAAACTTTGCATATATGGTCAACAAAATTTAACTACACTTTCGCTGCTATCGTAGTTTCGCACTAGTTTAGGTTTTATAAGATCTGGCACGGCTATTGAGAAGTAAACATGAACATAATCTGTACATTGCTCAATAAATGTTACCAGGGGATCGTTCATATAATATTCCTAACTCTGAATGGCGGGGTGCACACACCAGTAATCTTGTTCTAGACAAAACATGGCTGATTGCCGGCCGAAGACTGGATGAAGGCTTGTGCTCAGAGTACGAATGCAGCGAACACTTCGCAGGGAAGTGGGGTGCACATAGTCTTCCAAGTTGTTATGCCATTGTTCAAAATGGCAGTGTGACGTTCTCCATTGCAATGCTCGGACCACCAAGTAATCTTGTAGCTGTTTAGTCTTCTGAGTTGATACACAATTTAGCTATTACCCCAAACTTTACATAGGCGTTCTTCTTTTGCTTGTATTATCAGCTCAGTGGTAGTGCAGGGCAGCTTCCAATCGGGCCGGAGAGGGTACATTGGGCAGGTGATAAAAAATCATGGTACTGGAATAAAGTTTGAAAAAAAAACATTTTCATTCAAGCTGAGCCAGTGTTCTATTCCGTTTCAACTTTCTATTCACTCTGGCATACCAGGTTAACAGAAGTGAACTCTGCTGTAGCCGATGGTACATGGTAATATCGGGGTAAATGGCTACATTTTCAGATCGGAACTCTGTAGACTTAATGTGAAAAAAGTAACGTCGCATCTAATACTACGAGCCTTCTCCTCTTCTTTTATATCAGCTTCCCCCTCTCCTCTGTCTTTCCACACTCCGCCTCCATTCTGGATAAGCCAGTGCTTTCTCGTGAAGGCTGCTGACTCTTTCTCTTTCCCATCTCTAGTAAACTCCAGTTACCTGACACGAAGCACAAGCAAGACTGTGAAAATGATAACACAGCTTTCACCAAGTCGCATGCTAACTTAGGCTATCTGACGTCATGTAGATTGCGAAAACAACGTGGCAGCATATACGAGTGCAGACTCCAGTCGTCTGACACCATGCTGGTGCAGATCTGTAAAAATGCTGACACTGCTATTTACACACAAGCACAGATATTTTTACTTTGACAAGGTAACTGTCCTGCTTGTCAATGCATGCTCGCAAACTCAACTCCAGTAACCATAATGGTATACATATTTTATTCAGAAATTACTTTTTTTTCATTTTTATGTCTTTATTTTATTAACTTCTTTTCTTTGTTTTGAAAACAAAATATTCAATAATATTTTTCACCTCTACATAATGCATTACCTTTTTCTGTGTTGATGGGTTACATGACAAAGGAAAAAATATAGGTAAAATTATTTGAAAATTATACACATATTTTATTTATAAAACTCTTATTATGTTTTCAAATACATATTAAGCAATATTAGTTTAGATTGACAGGCAAAAATTTTTTGTTATGTACTTTCATTTTATTGTATTATTTGTACATAGAATAGCTAGATAATTTTTTTGACACAAAATTTTTTTTATGAAAAAGTCCCTGCTTTTTTTTACACACACCAGCACATGTTATGTGTCTATAATGAAATTGGTAACTATAATTTTTTTTAAACTATGTTGCTCTATTTGAAACACTGTTTCTTTATATAGTTTGTTATCATCTACTGTCCTACCCGTCTTTATCCGGTGAACCTTTCATTACCTCACATAGCAGGCCATGACAAGAAGTCGTGGTCCACTCGACGAATAGAATCGTGTCAGCTTCTTCGTCCAGTACAAGTCAATGCTTCTTGCCATCACATTCTTCTTCCAATTCCTCTCGTCGAATTTCTTTATTGATAATTGTTTCACCCTTGTTCGTCGGTACTGCGTGATAGGGTTACCTCCAGCCTCATGTTGTACACTGCGCAGGTTTCACCATCGCACTAGATTCTGTCCACAAAATATACTTTTGGCTTGTCTTCTGTGTTCAAGATGCTCGAGTTATACGGAGGAACCTACGTGAAGTAGAGGCGAGAACTATTCACACCATCATAGGCATCTATGTTTTNCAATGCGCCATGTCACCGGGCCACAACTGTTCGCGATTGGTTTGAAGAACATTCTGGACAATTCCAGAGAATGATATGGCCACCAAGATTGCCCGACTTGAATCCCATGGAACATTTATGGGACATAATCAAGAAGTCTGTTCGTGCGCAAACTCCTGCACGGGCAACACTTTCGCAATAATGAACGTCTATAGAAGCAGCATGACTCAATATTTCTGCCGGGGACTTCCAACGACTTGTTGAGTCCATGCCACGTCGAGTTGCTGCACTTCGCCGGGCAAAAGGAGGTCCAACACGATATTAGGTGGTATCCCTTGATTGTTGTCGCCTCAGTGCATTAGAGTCAATTAAAATGGGGTGAATTTTATATGGCACACAAAGGCACTGAGAAGTGTTTTTCACGTACGTTTTAAGGCGTCATTCGTGTGAGTATAAACGCGCATACAGGTTTGGTTTGATTATGTAACAAAGCTTGTGTTTGGTATCAACCGGCATGAGAAGTGCGGTATTGAANTCCATGCCACGTCGAGTTGCTGCACTTCGCCGGGCAAAAGGAGGTCCAACACGATATTAGGTGGTATCCCTTGATCGTTGTCGCCTCAGTGCATTAGAGTCAATTAAAATGGGGTGAATTTTATATGGCACTCAAAGGCACTGAGAAGTGTTTTTCACGTAAGTTTTAAGGCGTCATTCGTGTGAGTATAAAGGCGCATACAGGTTTGGTTTGATTATGTAACAAAGCTTGTGTTTGGTATCAACCGGCATGAGAAGTGCGGTATTGAATTTGTGTTTATCAGCTTTTAAAATTTAATTTAGTATGAAAACTTTCAATATTGCTCGCAAGGTAAACGTTATTTGCATAACGCTTTTGAGTGTATATCAGTTTTAAATATTCTTATCGTACATTGGTTATTTTAAAAAAAATTAATTTTGTACATCCATTCACTTATTCGCATTTCTACAAAAAAAAGAGAATATTACATTATTTAAAAAGAGTTTTACTACTTTTCATACATATAAAGTAGACCTGTCAGAGTCTNTAACTCTTTTGAGTGTATATCAGTTTTAAATATTCTTATCGTACATTGGTTATTTTAAAAAAAATTAATTTTGTATATCCATTCACTTATTTGCATTTCTACAAAAAAAAAAAGAGAATATTACATTATTTAAAAAGAGTTTTACTACTTTTCATACATATAAAGTAGACCTGTCAGAGTCTATTAATGTTTTGAAGGAAACAGCATCATCTCATGTGTGGATAAACATGGAAGGCCCACAGGGTGGAACTGCTGTTGGTGTAGGCACTGGAGGGTGAGTCACCGCTAGCATTTCTGGTGCTGGAGATCAGAAGCTGTGGTTCTTGGTTCATGGTGCATGAACAAATATATCTGAATTATTTATGTAGTCCAGCTTGAATTTATATGAATATTTTTGGGTAAAANATGAATCACTGCTAGCATTACTGGTGCTGGAGATCAGAAGCTGTGGTTCTTGGTTCATGGTGCATGAACAAATATATCTGAATTATTTATGTAGTCCAGCTTGAATTTATATGAATATTTTTGGGGAAAAACTATTCTAGAAGCAGTTTTTGCCTATATACGGAGCACAAAATGTATGCACACGGTGTATCCATTGTCGGCAAACAACCAAGTATGTCATTCGTAATACTTCTATAATTTTAGTTTATCATTGCATGATTATATGTACTTGATGTCCTTGTGGTCCCCTGGCATCGCATAAGACGGTGCTAGCTTCGGAACACAGAGATGAACAGCGCAATTTCTATCTTCACGCACGAAGAAGGATACTACACTGGAGGTTTCGTACGGTGAAAATTCATTCCGCTGTAAACATAAATGTACGTTCTCACTACAGATTTAAAAGTATATCGAGCTTTAAACATAACAATATTCATTTTTAAAAGTAATACCATACTGCACACAATGTAAGCCTTCACACGCGTAGTCGTAGCAAGTACTGGGGTTGAACTTTTATGCATGGTGCCGACTCGGTGCTAGTAGGATCAGGAAACAGGAAAACTTCATCATCTTCCTCGCAGTTTTCAGAAAATGGTTCGTCACCATCTTATCGAGGGTTCATGGTAACTGGGCTGGCTGGCTGCTGGACTGGTTGACTGCTGCTGACCATAGACTACGTAGAAGAGGACTCGTATACTTCGCATGTATGCGGTGAGCATAGCCACTGCTGCTGGAGTCCATATTATATGTTTCTGGATCCATGGTTCACAGACAATTGACATTTACGAACATATCTGGTTTTTTAATAGGGTTCCATCTGCTTGGTCAGGAGGTATTATGGCGAATACATGGATTCACTGAGTAATATCTGCCTGTAAATGGGACGGAGTTCGTTCACACACGCCCTAGATTGCAGATCTGTCTAGGATGGTTCGTGGCAGTTCACAGCACTGTGCAGGTCCCTGGTACACGATTCAGCATATCGTTGTGGCAATTTGGATGCTTCTTTAAACATATCGTAATACGTCAAGGAACTATTCATTAGTTTCCTCAGCAGTAAATGCTCTTGTTGAGGATCATCATCAAGTGTCTTGACCACATCACTTAAAATTAGATTTTTCATCTCTTGCAGTGTGCATGTAAAACTTTGCATATATGGTCAACAAAATTTAACTACACTTTCGCTGCTATCGTAGTTTCGCACTAGTTTAGGTTTTATAAGATCTGGCACGGCTATTGAGAAGTAAACATGAACATAATCTGTACATTGCTCAATAAATGTTACCAGGGGATCGTTCATATAATATTCCTAACTCTGAATGGCGGGGTGCACACACCAGTAACATTGTTCTAGACCAAACATGGTTGATTGCCTGCCGAAGACTGGATGAAGACTGGTGCTCAGAGTACGAATGCAGTGAACACTTCGCAGGGAAATGGGGTTCACATAGTCTTCCAAGTTGTTATGCCATTGTTCAAAATGGCATTGTGACGTTCTCCATTGCAATGCTCAGACCACCAAGTAATCTTGTAGCTGTCTAGTCTTCTGAGTTGATAAACAATTTAGCTATAACCCCAAACTTTACATAGGCGTTCTTCTTTTGCTTGTATTATCAGCTCAGTGGTAGTGCAGGGCAGCTTCCAATCGGGCCGGAGAGGGTACATTGGGCAGGTGATAAAAAATCATGGTACTGGAATAAAGTTTGAAAAAAAAACATTTTCATTCAAGCTGAGCCAGTGTTCTATTCCGTTTCAACTTTCTATTCACTCTGGCATACCAGGTTAACAGAAGTGAACTCTGCTGTAGCCGATGGTACATGGTAATATCGGGGTAAATGGCTACATTTTCAGGTCGGAACTCTGCAGACTTAATGTGAAAAAAGTAACGTCGCATCTAATACTACAAGCCTTCTCCTCTTCTTTTATATCAGCTTCCCCTTCTCCCCTGACTTTCCTCACTCCGCCACCATTATGGATAAGCCAGTGCTTTCTCGTGAAGGCTGCTGACTCTTTCTCTTTCCCATCTCTAGTAAACTCCAGTTACCTGACACGAAGCACAAGCAAGACTGTGAAAATGATAACACAGCTTTCACCAAGTCGCATGCTAACTTAGGCTATCTGACGTCATGTAGATTGCGAAAACAACGTGGCAGCATATACGAGTGCAGACTCCAGTCGTCTGACACCATGCTGGTGCAGATCTGTAAAAATGCTGACACTGCTGTTTACACACAAGCACAGATATTTTTACTTTGACAAGGTAACTGTCCTGCTTGTCAATGCATGCTCGCAAAATCAACTCCAGTAACCATAATGGTATACATATTTTATTCAGAAATTACTCTTTTTTCATTTTTATGTCTTTATTTTATTAACTTCTTTTCTTGGTTTTGAAAACAAAATATTCAATAATATTTTTCACCTCTACATAATACATTACCTTTTTCTGTGTTGATGGGTTACATGACAAAGAAAAAAATATAGGTAAAATGATTTGAAAATTATACACATATTTTATTTATAAAACTCTTATTATGTTTTCAAATACATATTAAGCAATATTAGTTTAGATTGACAGGCAAAAAATTTTTTTTATGTACTTTAATATTATTGTATTATTTGTACATAGAATAGCTAGATAATTTTTTTGACACAAAATTTTTTTTATGAAAAAGTCCCTGCTTTTTTTTACACACACCAGCACATGTTATGTGTCTATAATGAAATTGGTAACTATAAATTTGTTTAAACTATGTTGCTCTATTTGAAACACTGTTTCTTTATATAGTTTGTTATCATCTACTGTCCTACCCGTCTTTATCCGGTGAACCTTTCATTACCTCACATAGCAGGCCATGACAAGAAGTCGTGGTCCACTCGACGAATAGAATCGTGTCAGCTTCTTCGTCCAGTACAAGTCAATGCTTCTTGCCATCACATTCTTCTTCCAATTCCTCTCGTCGAATTTCTTTATTGATAATTGTTTCACCCTTGTTCGTCGGTACTGCGTGATAGGGTTACCTCCAGCCTCATGTTGTACACTGCGCAGGTTTCACCATCGCACTGGATTCTGTCCACAAAATATACTTTTGGCTTGTCTTCTGTGTTCAATATGCTCGAGTTATACGGAGGAACCTACGTGAAGTAGAGGCGAGAACTATTCACACCATCATAGGCATCTATGTTTTNATGCTCGAGTTATACGGAGGAACCTACGTGAAGTAGAGGCGAGAACTATTCACACCATCATAGGCATCTATGTTTTTCACATCATCCTCATACCGTGGGTCGCTTATCCAGTGCTCCACTCGCCGGAACCCGGGGATGGCGTTGGGATAACACTTCATCATAACTGACTTGAATGAGCTGGTGTACATCATCTCGTCCATCGAAGATCGTGATGGTGGTGTAATGGGATTAGCTGTGGAGGGCGTCAACCAACTGCTTCTAGTGGCGATAGTGGTCTACGTGGAGCCCTCATGTGCTGGAAGCCATTCGTTTTATGTCATCGAGGTGAAGGTGGTGCTGGGTTGCGGACCTGATGTGATGAGGTGCATGAGGTCAACGGGCGATTTTTTTGCAGACCCGTTCATTTTTTTCACTCTGCGGACCCTTCGTTGATATAGGAGGTGGTGCCAGTGGTGGATGCTGTTGCTTTGTGACCTAGTGCCTTGCCCCAGCTGCGAGAATTAGGAGTATCCGGGTCAGAAGTGGTGCAGCCTTCGAAGCTCTCCTTGCAGGGCAGGCAGTCGCGAATTTCTTTGTCTTGTTGCAGGTAGGCTGGAAGTCTCTGGTGCACGTAGCGAACTTCGTGGTGTGTGTATTTCAGCAGGAACTATTTTATTAGAAATGCCAGTTCGTTATCTGGATCTAGGGCTGCAAGTGACCATAGCCACACATACGCGACCTTTGCCAAAATTATTTTCTGCCCACTGAGACAGTATGCAAACTTCTGCTGCTTGGCGATGAGAAAATTGCATACGAGAAATAACCTGTATACTTTAAGGCCAGCAGGTGACGAAAAAGGCAGTAGCAGGCTGGATTCTGGGTCCCAATGCCTTTTATATGCTGGTATATGTATGCAATGGAGGAGGTAGGTGATAGTGCTGGATTGGCTCAGACAAACTAGCCAATAGGAAAATAAGTATGGTTCTGAAGGAAGGGAAGGGTTGAAGAGGGGTTTGGGGAGGTGTATTAGTGGGTGGGTATATTGTAGCAGGGGGAGAATGGATGGCTATATCCTAAACCGAAGGATGAATTACCGGCACAAGAAAAAGAATTGTTTTTAATGAAAAAATATATGTAAATAACTGAATAATAAAAAATGTAATGAAATTAATATCTTTAAAAAGAAAATATAATAATTTTGATTTGTTTATGTACCTGTAAATAAATACTTAAAAAGGAAAGTGTATACTTAGGAAATAGCTATGTTTATATGAAAAACATACTTTTTGCTGATCTCTATAAGTCTGTGATATTTAAAAAAAACTGATTAAAAAAATATTACTGTGTATTAGAATAATTTCGACTAATTTATTTGTCCCCTGCACACACACGCTATTACTTCTTTTAAACCCTTGTGCCATCACTTGTCCCGATATCAAAGTGGTCTAAGAAATCTGCATGCCGACCCAAGGTTCGGCTTTCCAATTCTGCCCTCCTACAGTCGATATTTTGAGCACTAAAATAGAAGAAGCAGTGCTCCTAGTGGCTAACTCTAGATCCAAAATGGCGGCCAAGCGAAAGCAACACTGCACATTCTAGCTGCCATATCCATAACAAAATATCGTAGTCAAACGACTGGCAGAACAAGAGACAAGTAGGGACATGATGGCGGAGATAATCGTAAATGGCAGAAACATGATAGTGGTAGGTATCAAAATTGTGTATGTTAACAAAATGGCAGAAGGTTAAAAGATGGAAGAGGAGGGAAGATAGCAGACGGAAACAAGATGGCGAATGTGGTGTCATCCAAGATGGTAGCTGTAACATCATCCAATATGGTGGCTGTTTATGTCATTTAATACGGTGGCTGTGATATTATCTAAGATGGTAACTGTGACGTTATCTAATATGGCGGATCCAAGGTGGCTGCGGATTCTCAGATCCACTCCCAGCCCTTGTCTTCGGATCGGCCAAATGTATCTACTTCTGTAAGTTGTTTGTGGTTAATTGAACATTGCTGAAAGCCCTGCACAGTTCGTTTTCAGTCTGTTATATATTTGTCGCCTAAGTTACATGTCAAGTTACATTGCAGAGTAAATTTCGCTGGTTGTTTACATTACCTACTCAGAAGACACGGTATGTACTCTTGAAATTTGTAAAAAGTAGAAAATTATTACCATTGTGCTGTTCAATATAAATATATGCACATTAATTTACCTGATAAAATGGGCGGAGATGATGGAAGTTAGCATTTACATGAGCAGGTTATAGCAATGATTCTATGTTCTGTAGCACCTTTAAATTGTATAAACGAGTGACATTGAACCAGTGTTTTCCTATTGAGAAAATAACTTTTTTTTATGTAATTGAGCACCTGCACCAAATTAGATAAAAATATAATAGAATATTTCTAAAGAAAACCTAGCTGATCATGAGATATGATAAAGTACCAGTAGAAGTATTGTATTTAAATCAGAAGGAAATTTTTCCATTTCTAAATTCTAATACACTTGTCATACGCGTTGTCCACCACGTGAACACAAAACTATGGTAAGTTTTTAATAATGCAATGTCGTCTCATGGATAATACCAAAACTTATATCTAGTTACTATATAATATTATGAGTGATATATCCTCATATTAGCTTGTAATAGAACCACAGGACTAGCCGGTAAAATAAAAAAAAGTGCACAAATGTATTTTTAGTGTTGCATCATGATACTGCGAACATTTTCAATTGTGACATTGTTTAGGTATGTTTCTGAGAAGTATCCTGCAACAATTTGGCATGAATTGTAACAGAGTTTGAAGCACATTGAATTTCAGTACCTTGAAATATTAACCTCAGTGTACAAGTAACCTCAAATATATCAACAAACACTTGGACAATATATACCCTCGATATGTCAATGCATGCTAATGTTGCATTTTTACTTTATTATTTAGTTTTTCTGTAGTTATAAAATCCACCTACTTCGAAATTTTTTTAGAAAGTTATGTGTGTATTTCTAAAATGTATTAAAATGGTGTATGATGTCCAGATTCACTGAAATCAACCAAAATATACTGTTAGATGATCATAAAATTGATTTTCACATAAACTAACAGATTGTGGATGTTAGAGCTATTTGTTACTAAAAAGCATGCTTGTAGAATTTTATAGGATCTATAGAGTTAAAAATTATTTTCCATCATCACTAATAATGGGATTAATTTAACTTTTTGGCCCTCCCTCCTCCCACTCAATCCACTGTTTTTATACCTATTAGTGCTTTAAATCTTGTGTTCTACTCTTCCATAGGGTTGTGCGATTTACACTTTTAAATTAATGTTTCAAAACATATTGACCATGTCTCTATGAGTGTGATATAATGCTCCTAGAGAGTTAAGAATATTGAAGGATATATATTTTATATTGCCCATGTCACATATAAATAATATTGCAATATGTTGCATTACACTGTTGAACCGTGTTGAAATATTTCCAAAATATGGTTTTGTGGTTGATGTGTAGCCATATCGCACAACCCTACCCTTCCAAGGTAACAAGAAAATGTATTTTGTTTAAGTTGATAATTGAGATAGTCACAGAGGTTTTGAACATGATTTTCATCGTCTCCCATGATACACACAGCAATTTACTACTTGATGTATCATTTAAGGGGGGAATTGATTGCATTTTCAGAAGTAGTATGCTCTGCATGTATTACGTGCTCATATTTATTCCTTCATATTTTCATACAGCAAAATGTGTCACATAGAGTGAAGTTTACAAAAAAACGTATTTCTAGAATTAAGTAAAATGTGCATTTTGTAAGTGATTCCAAGTAACCTGCATTATTTTATTTCAGTATAATTCTACAAAATTCGGTTAACACATGATAATAGGCAATTACAGCGACAACATTATATAAAGATGTATTAAAATGTACACTGAAATTGTCTTGGTTATAACATACCTTACAATTTGATACAGTAGTTATGGGTGTGCGAATATTCGAAAATTCATACAGTTGTGAATTGTAATTTATGAATTATTCGTATTCGAACATCGAAAAAAGTCTGAAAAAATTGCAAATATTTAACATTCCCGCCTCAGTGGTAATGTTCTTGACATTACTTCTGTACTTACTCATTTAAATTTGTTCATTTAAAGTTTTATTTCATAGTTATTAGAGCTGGGCTGTTACTGATCATAACTAAAGGTATTCACGAACATTTGCCTTTAGTGCGACGACAAATCAACGATCATTAGATCTGAGATAGGTTGATTACATTAGTATGTTATTTACGTTATTGAATAACTGGTTTAGGAACATGATAAAAACCAGAATTATTAAGGAAAACCATTACAAACACGTTTATTTTCACTGTTGCATTTACGGCAGTAGGTCATATTTCTTCTTTTTTATTTGCAGCATAAGAAAGAGGCATGAAAAGGTTGCGTGTCTGCAGTTATGTACTACGTGTGCAAAATAAAAACGCCTTTGTATCACTTTAAATCATATACCACACAGCCCCGTGTTGCGTACACGCAGATTTTTCTTGGATAACTCTGGAGAAATTATAAAAGTTTATTTCTGCAAACGTATTCAAGATTATACAATTTCGGTACATCGTAGAGAGCATCAAACAACACGGTGGACACAAACAATACCAACATGGCGTCGCGCTGTGGTGGAAAGAGTGCGAACTAACAGCGCTAGTAGTAGAGTGCTGTACTAGTTTAATTGGTCACAAACCAGCTGCAAGCATTTGCAAATAAATGTTCGCCTGTTCAAAGCATTTCATCTATTATAATTTACGGTAAACTTATTATGCTACGGATTCAGGATCGCAGTAGCAATCATTTGCAAACACCTGCAAACGGTTTGCTGTATGTTAGCAAATAGCACTGCTACCACAAGTACCGAACCGCATAGTTTGCATAATCTGCTAAGTACTAATTCATCTGCGAAAATAGGCATTTTAAACTTCATGACTTCATACATTTTGTTAACAATGGCGATCACTGAAAAAAAAACTGCAACACCAAGGAAATAGTTTCCTTTCCTGATAAAGCCTCTTTATTTTTATTACAAAGTACTGAGCTACTTTTCAACGACCAAAATGTATCTACGATGATATGTATGTACATTATCATAGTTTCGTCACAATGTATCTGTCTCATTTTCATATTTCATGCAAAAAATTATAAGAGAGAGAGACACACACGCAATGTTTTATTTATTAATGGTTACATTTTAGAGCTCATATTTACGTTCAATAGGCAAGAAATTATATCTTAAAAAAGGCATACTGCTCTTAAAGATGTGTTGTTTGTGTGAGAACTGTTTTTTGTGTAATAAGTAAAATTATATTTATTTATATTGTATATAAATGAAACGAAATTTTTACTGGTAGCTTTTCGACTTCAACACTTTTCATATGTTATTAGAAATAGTTACTATCTCTTTCAAAAATATTCGAACATAAAAATCCACTATTCGCACACCCCTAACAGTAATATGCATGCTATGTAGAATACAAACAATATGAGCCCTGGCTAATGGCAGTGTATTTCATGAAATTGCATTATAATGTTTTATCTAGAAATTAATTTTTCCTCCCTCTTGTTAGCTTATAAATAGTCACATTACAGGCAATTTTTCTTTAATCTAGTCATACCATTTTAATCTTAACAAACGTAATGTAACTAAGTCAAGTGGAAATAAAATTCAAGAAATGTTTCATATTCTTTGTCAAACATTTTCATGATAAAATGTCTGCTAAACTAGTGAATAAGATATTGAAAATCGGTAATATAGCTATTGAACAGTCACTTACATAATGCAAGCATAAATTTAAGCTCGTAAAACTGCAAAAAAAATTATCGCTTATGTAATTAGATATCTTTGACTTAGGCAGTGAGTTTTTTTTTCCAAAGGTTGATTCAGAAGTTCTTAACTGGGACCAGTCTGTACAAAGAGGAAGTAATTGACACACTAGAACTGTTAGTTTATTCTCTCTTATAGGAATCAGAGTGCGATTGTATGTTCTGCATTCAGTTGTTTAATGCGCTCTGTGTATTCTTTTCCTTCAGCTGCTCTATTTTCTCTTAATGCATTTAATTCCCTTCCATTTGTTTTCTCGATTTTTGCCAGACTGTTTTTTTTTAATATGGACACGGGCGTGACAGAACTGGAAAAATAAAGACATAGAAGTATGATGGATGAACGAAGAAGTTAAACGACGATTTATTGCCACAGTTTTAATTGGTCATTGTTATTTATGCAACCAGTGACATTAAAAATTGTGGGATTTTTCGAGGAAAATCTACTCTTCTGTAATTTAAATACTAAATCTAGAAGAAGTACCATGTTGTGCTATATTTTTAACCAAAATTTTAAAACAGTACATAGAAAAGTGGAACTTTCATGTGAAAAAGTTTGCAAGCAGAAAATACGTGTTTAATGTACTTAATAAAATCATTTCCCTTTATACGCTGTTTGTGATGTATGTACCTATCCTTTCCTATGATTTATGATTTAGTCATCTAATTACAAAACTTCATTGATCACCTCAAATTAATTTTTTATGTTTTAGTTAAAATGTAATGTGCAGTGAGGATTGGTTTTGTGTGGTTCTTTAATTTGGATTTAATTACATAATCTGCATATGCACAATGGCACTGATGAAATTATTTTGTGCTACTTACATAAAGCAAATCCATCAAATAAGTTTCTGCGTTTAGGTGCACAAATAGTATGAAATGTAGTTTTATCATTTGAGGAGTATAGTTCGGTTTAGTTGAAATACTTGGTCACAGGGATGTCATTCCACATGTTTTGGATATGTTTCGGATATATGCATGATCTAGAAGTTACATACTAGGCTGTATGTGCTAAAACTATACTCGTGAGTAGGAAAATATACAACTCAAAAAGAGTTTTGCCATGATCCAAAACAACAAATAATACACTTTCTAGTTTTTCATAACAATTGGTAACATTTTTATTAGTAATTAGGGACAAAAATCACAAAATCCATAAATACCAAGTAAGGAAATCTTGCATTACACATAATATTGTACAAGTCCCTATAAAATTCAAAAGTTCCAAAAAATAAGATTTAAATTTTAAAAGAACTTTAACATGCCAGACAGAAGCGTTTATGAAGTTAAACCACTTTCAACCTCTTCATGTCATTTGTTTGAAAATTTACTTTTTCATCAGACCGAGATAATATTTTGTGAATTACAAGAAAAACCTTTTTTGTAGATTTGTTGATTGTGTAGCTTCTATTTCTTATTTTTGGCATGCAGTCAAAATTATATTTATACGAAATCCATATACTGTGATAACTGTCTCGAGTATGTATGGTCTTGCAGTTAAAATATACAGTCTATAAATACAGCATCCTCATATGTAAAGTACCAGTGGATCACATTTTTTTCTTGATTGTATACTCCATTTATTAGAGTTCTGTGTGAGCTTGCCATGCTCCTTAACCTAGTAGCCAATATCTTATGTACATCTAATAATTTAAAAAATTGTACAGTAAGTACAATATTAACGCAAAGTACTCAATTTAAATTTTCACACAGTATTTTGTAACCAACAAATTGCAGAAACCCAATAAATTTTATCTTCAATGCCGTGAAACCCCTATTTGACACTTTTCAAGGGACTGGAAAAAAATATTGCAAAATGCAGGAAAGTGTAAAAAGAGGGAAATTTTTGCTGTAAAAACAGAACTAGTGACCAAGAAAAGTGTGTGCAAAATCGCGGAGTGTAATGGAGGAGTTCCACTATTTCGTTATAAATTTGAACTTTTTTTGTCAAGTTGTAGTGTAGGCTAAATTTATTTCTACTAACACATTGGTTTTTGTCATTTTGTCAGCAATAACATTCAGTTCAAATAAAAAAATGGAACAAAATATAAAATTTTTGTGGTGGTTCTTTTTTGCTGGGTTGGTGAAACTAATAGCAGTGAGACCTGAGAGAATGACTTTTCAACAAACTGGAGACCAACCATGTGAGCATTTTATAGAGCAGGGACAGTTTAGATGTTAGGATGTAGCATGCAAACTTAATGAAAGGTGAAACTTCTCTTGGGAAGTGGGAGATATTAAGAAAGAGCCAGGTCTGCCTGTGAAGGACGACTCCATCCACTAGATGTGNACTTCTCTTGGGAAGTGGGAGATATTAAGAAAGAGCCAGGTCTGCCTGTGAAGGACGACTCCATCCACTAGATGTGCGAGAATTTTTTGTGCACAGATTACAATCTTACTGGTCATAAATTCCAGTCGCAGTTTATTCTCTTGCAATAATAATGTAACTTCTATTGATTTCGTAAATAATGTTCAGCTGAAGGGTTGAAGGCTTATAAAAATATATTTCATTATATATTAAGCATTGTCACAATAATACATTCAACTCTGGTGTCTGAAAATGGCGGCAAACATTTTCTGAAATATGTAAAACATGAATTATCGCAGGCAAAATTTCTTACAACACTGGCAGGTACAACGTTGTGATTAATGATTTGCATTTGGTTAAGCTTCCAGAAATGTTGCTGACAGATAAAAAAACAATGTAGTGCTTAACCATGAACTTAACTGGGCATTATATTGTCTAAAACAGTCGAAAAAATGGTATCTTTGGCCTTCTTCACCCCTCCCCTTTAGACAGGTTAAACCTATTAAAAGGAATAGCCTAAAAAAATCACTAATTTGCCACGGCAGCATATCTCTGATTTGATGAAACTTCTGCAGACGCTTTGAAAATAGATGGTTACACCTTGGCAGCAACATAAGCTAGGAAAGCTTCACTCTTGAAGGTTACTCTCCTAATAGTCCCACGAGATGCCTTCCGTTATTAGGCAAAGGTGGTATGGTATACGCAGGAAAGCCACTCTGCGATTTCCAGAACACTTGAACAGTGGGCAGAAGCTTAATAATTTTGATTGCTAATATTCGTGGACCATATGTACATCCATTGGTCATTTAACTGGTGTGGTTGATCCATTAAATTTTAAACGGGCTCTATGTCATACAGTTATTGGTACCATTCAAATAAATTCTTTATCACAACATTTCAATCGGCACTGANTAAACGGGCTCTATGTCATACAGTTATTGGTACCATTCAAATAAATTCTTTATCACAACATTTCAATCGGCACTGTTCTAAAAAGATACCAGTAGTGCCCACAAAAAAATATTTACATGTTTGAAATACGTACGCATCTCAGTCAGTCAGTGGATTGACATACTTGTGGTGTTAGGATCTTGCACCCAAGATTTACTTCAATATTAGAGGTTCTGTTTAAATAAAGGCGATAACTTTATGAAGTTCAGCAGTCTGCACTCTGGGCATTCAATGGCTTCGAAGCANGGTTCTGTTTAAATAAAGGCGATAACTTTATGAAGTTCAGCAGTCTGCACTCTGGGCATTCAATGGCTTCGAAGCAAACACGTAACTGGGAGTTTAAATTCAAACCCCTTTGTAATTTTTATCATAGAATTACAAGGGTGGCATATTTCTGCGTGCAGTAAATATTTTTACGACTAGTGGATAGAGTCATTACTGCATTACATGGTGAGTGATTTTTAACATACTTTTGTGAAGTATATTTATATTACAGAAATGGTGACATCAAATTGTCGGGGATGTTCCCTTTGTTATTTTGAAGCAAATTTCCATTTCACATTATGCCTCTCAAGGTATTGTCCCTTAATTTTATCAAGGAAACCACCCTGCAAAATACAAAACATTTCATTACATTGGAAGGTATTTTCCATACTTTCGTCAAGGAAATTGGCCTTGCAAAGTACATAACATTTCGTTACATGTAATAAAAATTTCCCTGGCATTTTTCACGGAAATTGGCCTTGCAAAGTACATAACATTTCGTTACATGTAATGGAAATTTCCCTGGCATTTTTCACGGAAATTTGCCTTGCAAAGTACATAACATTTCGTTACATGTAATAAAAATTTCCCTGGCATTTTTCACGGAAATTTGCCTTGCAAAGTACAATAACATTTCGTTACATGTGATAATGTTTTCCCTTACATTTATCAAGGAAATTTGCCTTACATTGTAGATAATATTACATTAGTTATGTAGTAATATTCCCTTATCTGTGGTAGGCACTTGTCCCTTACAAAAACCGGAAAATCTAATTACCTTTCAATGATTTTTCCCTTACTTTTGTAAATAAATTTTTCACAACAGTTACTGAAAAATCACTATACTGAATATATAAAATTTATTTGAAATTTTACTGTAATTTTCCCTTGCTGTAAGCGTAATTTGCTTCCGGTAGGTGTAAGGGAAATTTACTTTAAATGTTTTACAGTGAGTGTTTAAATTGTCTAAGATGACTTGGGCGTAATGCTTGGGGGAGAACGGTGCGTGAGTTTGAATCTCGGTGGCAATTCAATTTTTTTTTTACACTAACCGAAACTGTCTACTTTACGCAAAGAGAAACAAATCTCTAGTTTTATCAACCAACTGTTTATCGGCTACTATTTGCAAATATTACCTGCACAATTCAAAATAATTTAAAGAATATTTATTGTAATAANCACAACAGTTACTGAAAAATCACTATACTGAATATATAAAATTTATTTGAAATTTTACTGTAATTTTCCCTTGCTGTAAGCGTAATTTGCTTCCGGTAGGTGTAAGGGAAATTTACTTTAAATGTTTTACAGTGAGTGTTTAAATTGTCTAAGATGACTTGGGCGTAATGCTTGGGGGAGAACGATGCGTGAGTTTGAATCTCGGTGGCAATTCAATTTTTTTTTTACACTAACCGAAACTGTCTACTTTACGTAAAGAGAAACAAATCTCTAGTTTTATCAACCAAACCGTACAGTTCGGATGTAAACCAATAATAATAACAAAGTATCTTGATTCGAAAAAAATATTTTATTGCCCCTATACAAACAATTAATTTGGTAACGCCAAATAATTAAACTTCGTTTAATTCAACAAAACATTTTTTCCATTGTAATTTTTCAGTACAACTGTTTATCGGCTACTATTTGCAAATATTACCTGCACAATTCAAAATAATTTAAAGAATATTTACTGTAATAAAACGACATAAATTATCAACATCGAGTTAAGCCAGCTGTAGTCTGTAAAAGTAACGCTTAAGTTTAAGTTTTCCAATCTACCTGTCCTACGTCCACAGTGTACAACGATTCACTTACAGCAAACACTCCTGGGGGCCTTATTCTCTAACCATTTTCTGTCGTTATAGAAATACATTTACCGCTTAACTATATATACGAGGCGAAATAGTATTCTGTAAATAATTACGTCTACATGATGGTCTTTTGAATACATCGTGTCTTTAAATAAAGACCGGTCAACAAGGTGTCTTTATGAACGAAAGTGGAAATAAAATGGCCGACGTATTGAGGTTTATCCTGCAAATATGTTTTACAGAAAATAAAACGTTTTGGTATGCCATAAACATTTCCGCACAAATAAACAGTGTCTGAAATACATTTAAAGAGTATATTTTATTATTCACAAGTGGTAGTCTCGATTTAACGTAACTAGGAAGTGTCGGATTTGGACACGGGTTTGTGCTGCTATCTCGTGATGCTCAAATGAACTAGTACCACCTGAAATCTTGTATCCATAGAAATAAGAAAATTGTAGTATTATTCGAAAATGTATTAAGACAGAATTTCACTTATAGGTAAAAATTCACTATGACAACAAAATGTTTGATAAATCATTCTGTAATCATGGAAAAAATATAATTCGTGAAGCAGATCGTTGATTTCAGAACACAGCCCGCTGCNTGATAAATCATTCTGTAATCATGGAAAAAATATAATTCGTGAAGCAGATCGTTGATTTCAGAACACAGCCCGCTGCGTTGCCAAACATACATCGTTGCACAAAGATATCAATAAAGATAAAGCTTACAAAATACCACCTAAATATGTCTCAAATAACCATCGTTGTGACCCTCTTTACGATAAAGACAATCACGTTGTCTGTCTTTAAGCAAGGCCCCAGTACCATCATCAGGGTAGCCAACCACTTCCCCGAATTCGCATTGCGCTCGCTGATCGCTGGACTTAGCTACACCAATGTGACTCTCACGTTAAATGCATTTAAAAATGTCCGTTCTCCTTGTGAGGTGTCCTCTTGTCGCCTCGTTGCATCTGTAGTCATCTACTCCACCTGCACAGAGCAGAGAAGACTACACAAGAACTCTGCTGCCGGAAGCTCCAGGTGATGCAGTATTCATAGGTGGCCACAAGTCACGCTGATAAAAAAATTTCCATGAAAATTCCCGCGATGGAAAACATTTCCTCTCCATTCTGAATAATTACTGCGCAAGGCCTCGAGGTTAATTCCGCAGGTGTACCAACCGGGTAAAAGCCATGGTTCGTCTTCCCGTGACCGCTATACTTCCAGAATAGTTAATTAAGCACCTGGCCTGGCAGGGAGTAGGGGTAGAGGTCTGCGTGGAATTGCGCACGGGTAATACTATAAGAAGAAAACCGTCATAAAATGAATCTACATGTGTGTTCGCGTGTTTACATATGTAAATTTTATACATACGTAGAGTATTATGCGCAAAAACTATAAAATCTTTTAAACACTTAATATAGTGAGTGAGTAAAATTATTTCGACAGCTCTTAACATCGAAATCTTGAGATGAGGGTGAAGCGAGATAGGTATGGAGCAGCGCCGGAAATGCAAGGACGGGGGAAACGGGATAACTCTGAGAAAACCCGCCAACCAGCAGCATTGTCTGGCACGAATCCCACATGTGAAGATCTGGGGGCTACCCCACCGGGATTCGAGCCCGGTTCACCTTGGTGGGAGGCGAATTGTCTATCCACTACACCACCGCGGCACCCTGTAACTCTAAATATAGATCAATCTACTTAATGTTGTAACACTAATTAGTAAACTACAAATATTCTCTGAGAGCTTTTAAAATAAAGATGGCGTAGATAAAGGAAATGCTTTTTTTCATTTGCGTTTTTAATTTTTCTTTGTTAAAATATTTATGTATATTTGGGTCCACTTATAATGATTCTGAATGATTTCTGCTGATTTTCTTTTAAAAAAAAGCAATTTTCGATCAAATTCCAAAAGTATGTTATTCCAAAACATTTCCCCGGTGCAGAGGAAAATTTTCAGCCACGGTGGTTGTGGGTAACTTAACAGTCTGTTGAAGAAACCCTACCCTTGCCATAGAGCAGGATAATTAGTACCAAAAAAAATTGATTCGTTCTTTTTTAGAGTTGCCTCAGTGGACGTACGTTGTTCTGATATTTGTATTGGTGGATAAAAAGNAAAATTGATTCGTTCTTTTTTAGAGTTGCCTCAGTGGACGTACGTTGTTCTGATATTTGTATTGGTGGATAAAAATCAGTCCAATACTGGTACACGGAGAATTGTTACTGCGCAGCGGGAATGCTCACTCTACTACATATTCCTTCTACAAAAGGAGGAAGCTGAAGTGCTGAGAGGAAACCCAATGCCACGACAGCGTCCTTCTCATGAGCCAAATGAGATTCACGTTCGAAAAACTGCCGCCCTATTGGTCTTGAAGTCGAGCTTAGGTCAAAGGCAAAGATAGGTAAGAAATTGACATCTGATCTAAGAACGTGTCCACATGGGTTGTAATGCAGAGTGATGTAGCATTCTTATATATAAAGAAGCTTTTTAATATTTTGAAGTTTTAAAAATGCAAGAATTNAAAATTGATTCGTTCTTTTTTAGAGTTGCCTCAGTGGACGTACGTTGTTCTGATATTTGTATTGGTGGATAAAAAGCAGTCCAATACTGGTACACGGAGAATTGTTACTGCGCAGCGGGAACGCTCTCTCTACTACATATTCCTTCTACGAAAGGAGGAAGCTGAAGTGCTGAGAGGAAACCCAATGCCACGACAGCGTCCTTCTCATGAGCCAAATGAGATTCACGTTCGAAAAACTGCCGCCCTATTGGTCTTGAAGTCGAGCTTAGGTCAAAGGCAAAGATAGGTAAGAAATTTACATCTGATCTAAGAGCGTGTCCACATGGGTGGTAATGCAGAGTGATGTAGCATTCTTATATATAAAGAAGCTTTTTAATATTTTGAAGTTTTAAAAATGCAAGAATTNGTAATGCAGAGTGATGTAGCATTCTTATATATAAAGAAGCTTTTTAATATTTTGAAGTTTTAAAAATGCAAGAATTAAAGACGTTCCATTTAATTATACAATTTTTTTTTGTCGTAGAGTTGGGAAAAGTAATGTAAGAATATTTATTTATACAAGTATATATTGCTATTAAATTAAAACTTATAACTTAAAAAAATATTTTTAGAAACACAGTATTATTATTTACACACTATAATTAAAATATATACTCTACGATGAACTGCAGGTCATTTGACAACGATCTTTAACGAAGACAACACCTTAACTACTACTGTGATTAATGAGACGTCATATTACTCTCGTCCTTACCTACCAAGTGAAAAGAAAACTATTTAACCGTTAAAATTATTAAACAAGTTGTATCATTTAGGTTTAAATTAAATCGCCCAGTTATATTAAGTTGTCACAGATTGTTGCATTCCGTGATTGTTCTGCAACCGTCGTGAAGCTGTTACTCAGTCCTGGACGTGTTTTTAGTGCGTGACAGTTTTAGTTAATAAATTCCAATTTTTATTCCTTCGTTTTTGCCCTACATCAGGCAACAAATAAAACGTTACAACAACAAAACGATGTACATACAGCAGCGCAGATTGTATATCACTGCGCGTACGTGCGGTTCATGTTTCGTGTAAAGTAACATTCACTGTTGACATGCAACTGTAACACGAACTCCGTTTCCAACACACGTGCGCTCAACAGACTGTTGCCATGGATACAGGGCAGCTGGTATTTGATGCGTGAAGTGCTTCGTATTTCACACACCAAATTTTCAAGTTTCAATACTTGAAAAAAATTATTCAAATTTACAAAATAAATGGAAATTCTACAATATTACCATGTCATACAATATTCACACAAGGATGTTTGATAAAAGCCGGTTCTTCGAAATTTTAAATTTGCTATTGATTTGTAAAATGGAATATTTAGTATAAATTGTACCCATATAGGTATCAGGAAGTATTTCATAGCATTTCAAAGCACTTCTTAAACTGGAAACACATAGTTGTGAAACTTATACACTTGTCCTAACTTAATTAAAATTGGTAAGTAAATTAACATAAATCTATTGTAAAATATGTATACAGTGCGCGCGATACGATTTTGGGCGAATAATTCTGTTATTACCATTGAAATGGACAGTTTTCCGGTTTCAAGTAGTGTTTTTAACATTTAAGTAAGGAAACGAGTGAAGAGTACGTAAATAATACGCCTGACACTTTCTACCACGTGATTCAGTAAATTGTTATTTTTTTGGCGTCCCAAATTCTGGTTTTGCTTGAACTATATTTTGACCACTTAAGTAAATTGATGACTACCTGATGTTATATAAAATGCATGGGCTTAATACTTTTTTGTAGAAAATATTATTAAAAGTTTTTTTTTCCTATTAAAAAACCGCTAAATATTCATATATTGATGGATAAACTTGAGTCAAGTAAACGTGCTTAAACAAATAATTTTACATAACAACTGTATTGCCCATTTCAGAATGAGTTTCAAAGAATACACTAAAATTTATTAATTTTCCAAATTCTTAGTACGAATATGGAAACGAATGCGGCACCATTTCAAATTAAACTGATTTTGACAAATGTGGTACACATGTTTTTGCGTTTTGAAAATATTAACGACCAAAGGTGGGTTTTCTGATGTCGCAATAAGCCAGTATCAACTGTCGGCCCGGTTCAGCAACAGATTGACGTTACCAGTGTACGTAACTACACCTGGCACAGTTCATCATTGATCTTCTGAATTGGGATGGCGATCAGGGTGTCCTCATCTGTCTATGCCAACCCCACTTCCTGTCACTCTGCATAGAAGGTGTGAATCGAGAGTACGATCAGCCTTCATTTATCCTAGTAAAAATCCTGCCCATAGAAAACATCAGTGATTCTACTCGAAACAATGTCTGCAGATGATATGTATGAGGCACGAATTCTCTGCTGTTTAGCTTTGGTAGACAAGTCTCACTCGTATCCATTAAAAACGTTTTAATTACTGCTCCAAGTATTGTTGGCCTATGGAAAACGAATGTTCGGAGAAGAAATCCACCATCTGTGGAAATTATAACGGCAGATTACAAGAATATCTTATCTGCGAAATGATTGAAGACCTATTCCGAATGAAGATTCTGCTGTCTTCAACAATAGTATATCAACACAGCGTGTAGGTGGATTCGGTACTGATTCGTGATTGGTCTTTCAATTATTGAACAAGGTAACCTGATTTGTAGTTGCAGACACTAGCAAATTGTATGAAAAGCGGCTGAGAGCCTGTAATTGGTGACTTTTAATCCACCGCTGGAATTGGAAACACTTTTTCACATAGAGTAATTTCGCCTCATAGGAAATTCAACCGATTGTTGCCTTCACTGCATAATTTTCTGTTTTTTGTTGACCTGTGACGAACAATACCTATATTGTTACCGCAATATCAGTTTTATTGACCCAAGGAGAGATGGTGGATAGCAGGCCTGAGACAGGGCTAACTGATTCTCATCAACAGGCATTTCCGGGACTCTTAGATTGCATGATGCTCTATTGATGTCCTGCTTACACCATTCAGGCTTTCGTCCACACCACATATCTTCAGGCATCCCGGAAAAAAACATCACAGAATGTGCTAGCTGTCGGAAACGCCACAGACATGCATGAGAAAGCCGCATGTTCGCACGCCTTTGGCAGTGTGGCCAACTTAGTAGTGGTTTGAGACTGTGTGTAGGGGTTATACCATCATTGCAACCGAAAACACATGAAGCCGTTGTATGAGAACTCAGAACTTTTAAAATGCTGTAAAAAAAATATACAAAGTTTCCACAAATTTACATATTTGCACTATTTATTTCTGGGTTTTAATGAAATTTCGTTATCAAGACTGGGTTAATCATACAAATGCAATTTAGTAACTTCTATGTAATTATTATTGATTTGAAAGTGGTGTAGAGAATATGCCAGGCAATTAACAAGCTGGCTGAGAAACTATATTCTATCTGGATGGTTGTTCGCGATATTAGCTCATGTCAATTTTAGCATTCTTCTCGTTAAAAGTATATTATTTGTTCCCTTTTTTTGAGAAAATAATTTTAACCATTTAATTGCAATGCTTGGTTACCTGCGCTGTACAACTGCGCACATGTTAGTCTAGTCCACCATAATAAAAAATGTAAAATTTTGAGATATGCTATTTGCATTATTAGAATAAATATTTTTTTATGTGTATAAAATGTCACACATTTACAAAACGTAATCTGAATATTTAAATTTACACTGCAATAATGAAAATTAAAATTTTACCAAAATTATAATCAGATACCAGTGTATTAGCTGAGATATTGATTCCACTAAGTTGATGTTACAAATGAGAAAACCATACAAAAAGTAGCACTGTGGAATTTAACCTACACGATAAAAGTCGATTGTTACCATTTTCGAAGTGTTTCATGAATTTTTGTTCTTTTTTGTGTTACATTGCCTTTTGTAAGGGACACGCTCCGATCCACGTGCCTTCCAAATTCTAATTTTTTATCATTTTAGTAATACCAAACCTTGAAAACTAAGATAAGGAACTTGACCACCTTACTTAGTTACATCAAATTATGTTGTTATGGAGGTCCTTGGGTATTGAAACGGTCGAAAATGAGAGGAGTGGGGTGAAAGAAAAAGATTATCTCTCTCTGGTTTTATTCTCTTTGACGACACGCACGCACCAATCTGTCTGAACCAAGGAGAATGAAAGAATAACTGGAGGTGGCGTCGTGTTACGTTCCCCTTCCCTAGTATAAAATGCACAACTATAATAATGGGTAGGTTGGGGGTGAATCCGGCCTGAGGTGAATAAGGGATGACAGCGGAGAGGAGGAGAGAGCACTTCTGGTAAACAGCCACTCTGTCCTGGAGTCTTGAATACCATGGTTATTTATTACACCGCCTACGCCTGTACAAATTGTTTGAATTACACACCAGATGATGTCACATTCAACAGATAAGAACTGAGAATTATTTGGTTGTAAATTTCGCCTTGTGATAGACATAAAAGCTACATTTCTTATTAGAATTCGTTCGTTCTTTGACGTTAACCAATACGGCCTTAAAATAGGTATAGATCAGTTAGCTTTGTTGCGTTGTGTGTTATCCATTACATCGATGATTTTATACTGAATAAAACTTAAATTAAATTGAATTTTGAACGTTCTCCAAAAAATATAATAAACGTAATTAACTGAAGAAAGCAAACCCTTTTTGCTGTCCATTCACGGTTTCATTTATGGATTTCGTTGATACGATGATTAATGAAAACTCTGCAAAGAATTAATAAATGAAAATAACTAGAATTTAATTCCTTTACACTCGTTATTTACAGTTAAGTGGAATTCACATTAGATCAAAAACTAGAGCAATCCCTTCAATTTTCTCACGTTTCCTTAGCTTACATATCTGCGTCAAACCCTGCAGTATTTGTTAGGACTATACAACAACGTCAATAAGTGTTTTGTAATTTTTTATCAGAAACCTAGAAAAAGAGACGTGAGTATTTTACGTAAGTTAGATATTGATATAAAAATTTAAGCACGCATATACAAACATACAGATAAAATTCAATTGTTAAATTTTTTTTTCGAAATATATGTATGAATATATATATTTACATATATTCATATAAATATATGTATACACAAAACGTGAATGTATAACATACCGAAAAAATTTGATAGGTTATTCCGGAGATGGAACTTGAAAGGTTATTCAACCCATTTTCCAGGTCAAATAGCATGAGCGGTAGATGCTTCCAAAGTTTTAGAAAAAAATGATCAACAATTTGTTATATTTAGGAAAATTCTTGTGGGAAAGAAACAAAGTAATAGTTACTTATTGTTTAAAACGTAATTACTAATAAAGTGAATGTGTACATGTAACCCAACCACAACATGTTAAAAGAAGATGTTGACACCCTTATTTCTGCAAAAAAAAAGTATGTTACAGGAAAAATCCCCTATTTTTAACTACAGATTATGAAATACCGACAAAATTAGCAACAGAAATGTATTTTGCATAAATTGTCTAAGTCTAGAGTTTTTCGAGGAAAATTACGTTTAAATTCAATGAAACGGTTTTACTGCCTGCCAGGTAGGCAACCAGTATTAAGTATCGGGGCCCCGCACCGTAGTGGAATGAGCTTCCCGCAACTGTGCGAGTGGTCTTACATAAGTGAGTTTAACAAATAACAGTTCGGTAGGATTTTCTCACTGTAAGAAGTAAAATAATAATATATTAAATTGAAGTTCTTGCACTACTAGCTTAATGTCGTACCATTATAAGCAACTTTACAAATAACTGTTCAAAATGTTGGCCGGCAAGCTTATTACGCACCCTTTCGAAAACGCCCGATGTGTATTGAACCTTGTCACAGGCCGCCATAGCCCTGGCTAACTGTTCTTCCTCTGACTCGATGGGTGTGTCGTACACCAGAGCCTTCATAAACCTCCACAGGAAAAAGTCTAGCTGATTAAGGTCAGGAGAGCGTCTGGCCACGCAACAGGCCCACCTCTTCCAATCCCCCGTGCTGGAAATTCCGTGTTGAGGTGATCACGTGCAGCTCTTGTGGACTATGGAGGGGCGCCGTCGTGTTGAAGCCATGTACGTTTCCGGATCGCGAGCGGCACATCCTCGAGGAAATCTGGCAACGTACATTGCAGAAATTGACTTTATATGTGCCCAGTCAATCGCTTTGGCTTAAATTACGGCCCAAAGAGATGATCAACCACCATGCCCGCCAAGACGTTCACAGAAAATCTGCGCTGGTTGGCTGTGATGGCGGTTGCATGAGGATTGGCGTCGTCCTATATGTGACTGTTCCTGCTCTTATAATAACCGTCTCTCGTGAATGTTGCTTCATCAGTAAGCAATACAATGGAAGTAAAATGAGGAACTACTGTGCACTGTTGTAGAAACCATTGCGAAAAATCACGTCGAGGAGTGAAATTTGCTGGTCCAAACGCCTGCAACTTTCGCACGTGGTAGGCACGCAGGAGCTGCTCGTGCATGCCTTAAAGTCGAATAGGACACTCTCATTTCGCACGCAACGGCACGGGCCATTGTTGACGGGGTTTCATTCGCAATATTCAGTACTTCTTTATACACATATGGTGTATGGACATTCCTCGAGTGGCCAGACCCACCGCGAGCCTTATACATGCCTGTTTCACGCAGTCTGAGTGACAGTTGTGAAGATCTTGTGATGAGGTTGCCCCACGCTGGAAACAACTCATGGTATAATCTGACAGCCACACGTACATTACTTTTATCTTAACTATATAGCAGAACCGTGTCTGTCATCTCTGAGCTCGTATACTTCATCATCTGCACTTGTAGTAGAATGCATGCAACATGCAGTGAAGTGTGGATTATTATTCTACACTCCTCTCATTAGTTAGGAAGGGGAATTACAGTACTGATAATGAGAAATGAGGACAACCATGACGCACACCAATATCCCGCGCCTATTAGAAACCCCATTAAAAGAAAGAAGTTACAATTCGGTTCCGCCACAAAACACATGTGCGTAATGTCCAACCATTCCAACGGCGCGGCAAGCAAACAACCCTTACTGGTTGCCTACTTGGCAGTAACACTTCTCTGTGAAATCAAACATTCGAATTTCACTTGAAAAGAACGACAGTTACAGAATTTTTACGAAATAAATTTATGTTCTTAATATTGCTGGGGTTTCACATCATTTGTAGTAAAAATAGGGAATTTTTCCTGTAACACAATATTTTTTGCAGAAATAAAGATAGTGACGTCCAGTTTTAACATGGTGGTAGTACGCATTTACAAGACATTAACTTTATTAATGATTACTGTTTAAATAATTAGTGACCATTATTTTGTTTCTGTGCCGCAATAATTTTACTAAATATGGCAATAAATTAAATTATTTTCTCAAACTTTGGAGTCTACCGCTCATTTTATACACATTTTATACACTGAATAGCCAAAACAACTGGTACACCTGCCTAATATCGTGTAGNCGACTAATGTCGGAAGGTATGCAGGAGGCAATTCACACCATGAATCCTGCAGGGCAGTCCACAAATCCACTCTGCGCCAATTTGAGAAAGGGTTGCACGTCTGTAACGTTTAATGATTCTCGTCAGTCGTCGTTTGTACCGTTCTTTAACGATATTTTTTCCGGCCGCAGCTATGTCGAAGATGTGATGTTTCACCGGATTCTCGATATTCCCGGTACACTCGTGAAATGGTCGTACGCGAAAATCCAAGTTTTATCGCTACCTCGGAGATGCTAGGTCCCATATCTCGTGCACTGACTATAACACCACGTTCAAACTCACTTAAATCTTGATAACCTACCATTGTAGCAGCAGTAATCGATCTAGCATTCGACCGCATCGCGTTACTCTGATTGGTTCCATACCTCTGTTATTTTCATACGCACGCCTATACCATTTTTTTCGCTCTTCAGTGTATATATACAAATTTTAAATCATAAACATGAATTACTAATCATCTATAGAGTTAAATGTTCACTTCCACAGATTTTCATACATCACTTCCTTTCGAGTCAACTAACGAGTTATTTGGCTCCCGCTTAATGTGGTATGTTGGGAAACCATTAACATGATCAGTTGATGTTAGGTAGCTGGGCAGAGTTTAGCCATATAACGTGTGGATTTCCTTCAAACAATTTCTCAAGTATTTCACAACTGAGGCAGCGTTCCATTGCAATATCGTACCTTTTTGTTTGGTTATTTCATTAGAGTTATGTGCAAATCACAGCTGGCGTATTATGTATAATTATTTTTCAGTACAATTATAAGTAAATCTGTTTCGTATTTCATAAAACTATTCAGAAGTGTTGCATTGGCTCTACAAAATTCCTGCGAAGTTTGGTATAACTATTAATATTTAATAAAAGCCACGTTACGGATGTTTTGCCTCACCGTAGATGAGCATTTTTTACAACAAAAGATGAAGTAAACAGTCAGTCGCAATACGTGATCAAAGCTATTTTCCATGCAAGGCAAGTGCCGGAATGAATACGAGGCAATGCACTGGGCCAGCATGGACCAGAATTCATGTGCCAAACTCAAGAAGGTGATTTCTTGTGGAACATAAGTTTGGGTATACATTGACAACATCATCATATGGTGAATATTAAGGGAGGTACGCGACGTTGAATACTAAATTTTGAAATACATAAATGTAATAATTGCAGGAAGTACTTGAGATGTAGCGACCGAAATCGGAATGGTGTTTTATGAATTGGAGATAGTAACTAGGTGTAAATTTCTTTGGTCAAATCGTCCCCTTTTCATTTCGTAAGTAGGGGTAGTCACCCTCTTATCACAGGGAAAAATGAAACTGTAAGCGGAAAAACCAAGTCGAGGCACATTTTGACCCATTATGGCAAAATGAAGACAAAAGCTTTTCTTGTCCGAATTCGCTCCGGTAAACCGTTTTCGAGAAAACGCAACTCAAAATTTTAAAGATGTGGTGTACCCCTGCGGGGGTAGGCAACAACACATCAGACACCAGCCCCAAAGTTCGTGGCGGAGGAAACAGGTGGGGTTGTAATCGGTACTTGCGTCGAGGTGACCTTGGCTGCTGGCAAGCCAGTACGTGCCTGCAGCTGGTTGTGGAAGCGTGGAAAGTTTTACGCGAGTGGAGTTAGCTGACGTGAACCTCGTGTATGGCGCAGTCAACACGAATGCAACGCAAGCAGTGGAGCTGTACCGACTGCGTTACCTAGCGCGACGTCAACCCTCCCGTGAGACATTTGTACGGCTCCATTAGAGATTGCGGGGTGAAGGTTCAACGATAGTGAAGAGGCCAAATGCTGGAGCACCACGGACAAGGCGAATGATGGCATTTGACAAGCACGTGCATCGCTGTGCGTGGCAGGAATCGTCTGTTAGCTCACGGGCTGTGGGCCGCGGTTTGGGTGTTAGCCATTCAACGATCCCGCGAGTTCTGTAAGAGAACCGTATGCACCCCTACAACGCAAGGAAGGTCCGCGTTCTTAACGTATGTGATTATGTGCCACGTGTTACTGTCTGCAAATGGTTCCTCCAAGAAAACAATTTGCGTCCAAACTTTACATCGACTGTGCTCTTCACACATGAGTCCCTTTTCACCAAGGCTGGAATCTTCAACAGGAGGAACAGCCACGTCTGGGCGCACGCTTATCTCCACCACACGCATCACATGGGCAACCAAGTGCGCTACAATGTCAAGATGTGGACCGGCATTGTCAACAACCATTTGCTAGGGCCTTATTTGCTACCGGACCGTCTCAATGGAGCCTGCTACCTGACGTTCCTGAAGAAGGTAGTGCTGGAGTTTCTGGAAGGAGTACCTCTTGCCATTGATCACACCATGTTGTTTCAGCATTATGGTGTACCACCATATTTTCCCGCTGCCGAACGCTGCCATTTTGATGCCACATTTCCAGGCCACTGGACTGGCAGAGTCCTGACTCCACTGGATTTATTTTTATGGGGTCATGTCAACTCTATGGCCTACGAGACGCCTGTGGCGAGTGAATAAGATCTCTTCGCACGTGTTTTAGCCGCATTTGATTCCGTATGTGCTATACCAGACGTTTGCGCACGGGTTCAGGCCAACCTGATCCACCATTGCCATTTGTGTATTAAAGTTCGGGGATGGCAATTCGAACAGATGTTGACTTGTGTATTACGAACACATGTGTAATGCAAGACTTCTATCAGCTCTCCGTTCCTTGTTCCCTACGCTTGTCCTCATATACTACATTAACCATTACACGTGGATGTATACCAACGCAGTGCAACGCGGGTGGTAGAAGTGTAGACTACCTCCGCGGGGATACACCGCACCTTCGAAACATTGAGTGGCGTTTTCTCAAAAACGGTTTACCTGAGCGAGTTCGGAAAAGAGGACCTTTTGTCTTCATTGTGCCAGGGTGGGTCAAAATGTGCCTCGATATTTTTTCTTTACCGCCGAGTGTTCTGTGATAAAAGAGGGTGGTTACCTCTACTTACGCAATGGAGGGGGACGATTTGACCAATCAAATTAACGCAGATTTATTGTCTCGAATTCATGAAACACTATACTGATTTTTAATGCTCAATCTCAAATAATTCCTGCAAAATTTACATTTATGCATTTCATAATTAGATTTTCAACACCGCGTACCTCTCTTAATATTCATCACGTGATGGTGTTGTCAGAGTATACCCACCTTATTTTCCACAAGGAGTCACCTCGTGGAGTTTGGCACATGAATTCTGGCCCACGTTTTATATCTTAACAGCACTATGGCTGAGAAACCAAATCTAATACGAAATCGACAGTGAATTGGAGTGAAGTGGAGGGATTGGGTTGGTTTTTAACGTCGAGGTCTTGAGAGCCGATGTAGGTGAAGATAAAGGAGTGTGGAGCAGCGCCGGAACGCAAGGGCGGGGAAACGGGTGATCCCCAAGAAAACCTGCCAATCAGTGGTATTGTCCAGCACGATTCCCACGTGCGGATATCCGGGTGTGACGCGGCCCTGGATTAACACTGGTTCGCCTTGGTGGGAGATTAGCAGTCTGACCGCTCAGCAACCGTGGCCCCTGCCGGATTAGTAGTGAAAAAATACAAAGGACATCTTACAAATGATCTACAACAGTTAAATAACCGTATTTTACAGATATCAACAGCAGTAAATGGAAAAATACTGGAGGCAAATATTAGTTTTAAGACGAGAACAAATGTTGAGTAACCAAGGCCGTGGTCATGCGGGTCATTGAACTACAACATTCAAACATGCTGAGCTCTATAAAGGGTTACATTGCCTCCAAACTATTTCCGATCGCATACTTTTCCTTATCAAAATAAAATGCATTTGTAAATACATCGCAACGGCCTACCTTCTGTGTTGCGCTTTGACTTCCAGCTTTGAATAGGATTTTCAGCATCCGTTGAAATACATAAAATGTTAAGTCAGATTTCGATATACTATGTACTGCCCCAGCCAAAGTATGCTTGGCTGTATAAAAAGAAAATAAAAAATCAACATTAATAATGTTTGGAGGCGATTGTAAATAACCGCAGGCGTGGGTCTTTGGTTTCTTTTGCATTCATTTACAGAGTTGTACGAACGTACTTCACTTTGGTTATCAATGAATTGAATGTGTTTGAATATGGCTGCAATAACATATTAATAATTACAATGTCTTTCAGTTTTAAGTGTAGCTGCTCTCCTAATATTAAGCAGAAGTGTGTAGCTGCTATTGCCGTGAGCAGATAAAAAATTTCCCAAATTTATAACGCTGCCAATATAAAAGCACGGGGAGAAATGCTTAGAGAGAGTGTGAGAGAGAGAGAAGTAGATAAATAAAATTTGCTGCTTTCTCTCGATTGCATATGCTTGTATCCCTCACCTATTTTTAAATACAAAAAAATTCCACGATTTCCTCTGATTACTTGTATAAATTACCAATAGCTAATTAATTTACGTATTTTTTTTCATAAAAAATATTTAATATTTAGAAAAAAATTGCAGGAATGTTTAAAGATTCGCCAGAGAAATGTTTAAGTTGCACCTTGTAATAGGTTCTGAGTGATGGCGAGTTTGGTTTAACAGATATTTCGGCAGCGTGGGGCCAACTATGGCTATTTTCGTTTTCTTACAGTGTATACATCGGGGAGTAAACGCCCATAGACGGCTTTAATCCGCTTTGCAGCCTGCCCTGTACCATTTTCTCTGCACATTTGCAACTATATAAAACTCATTTGACCTGGACTGCTGGCAAGGGCCGAGCTGGGTCGTGTTGCTGCGATTAAAATTCTATTTTCATCGGAGGTCTGCTGGAGAAAGGTCGGTATATGTTTAATATGTATAGGTTGTTCACGATCAATTACGCACTTTTTAAATCAACTTTTGAAAATTGTTGCAGCCCCTACCTACATATACGATATCTTGGGGAGATCAGGGTAACCAGTGCGGGTAAATTGGCCATCAACTGTTACTTCACTAGAGTGTGCTGCAGTCTGGTGCCGAGTGTCTGAAACAATTAAGAGGGAAGATATTAGTGTTCTGAGATCATCTTAGCTGGTAATCTTACAAGTAATTGGTTTTATTAACGCTTTTATGATTTTGTTCATGCCTTATGTAAGGTAAGTGATGAAAATTATTAATGTTATCTCAGTAAATATTAGGTTTTGTAATTATCCATTACAATCCCAAGAAAAAATTATGAATAAGGCTTTGAAATAATGCGTAGCAAAATTGAGCAGGTTGCTAACTTTTTATTCTAGACAAGATGTTGTGTAGTGGCTTCCAAAAGGGCAAAGTGGCCAGCCACCTGATTGGTTGAAACATTCTCCACTTGATTGTGCAATGATTGAATTAAGCAAAAGGGGAGGTAATTTTATTTCATATGAAAAGTTATGTTTGGAACAGCACCGGCGCTTCTAGCTGGCAGCAATAATAAAATGCTAAATAAATATTTCAAACGCTCGCCAATTGGAGAACCGTGTTTTTTTTTTTTGTTTTCGTGACTTGCTAGTATTAAATTCTGTTACCATCAGATGGATATAGATTATTTGTAAAAGGGGAGAAATTGTTCAATGCGAAGAATGTAAGTGGCCAGCCAGTGGCCTCTTTACTCCACCTAGCAAGGCAAAGTAGATATTTTCTAAACAAATTTTTAAAATTCAATGAAAAATATAATAAGTCACAATACTTAAAAAATAATTTTTCCATTGTTTGTACGAGACCTGTTTGTATGGAGGGTGATTTTACATTTTTATTTTACTTACAGTATACGATTGAAATATAGTTTAATCTTAGAATGGGCACTTTACCTTGCTTATCCCCTATTTTCACTGACGCACTGACTGGCATGCGCACAATAAAGTCAGTAACGATGGAGCGAAAGTAGTTCCATGTCTTAAAGTCGAGTTAAAAGTTTTATGTAGATATTTTTGTGAATACTGAAATGATTTATTTTCCTTTTTTTTTGCGCATGTAAGTATAAGAACTAGGAAATTTGTAAAATATTTACTTTTCTAATAAATACAAAGAGTTTCACTTGAACGATGCATGAATAAAGTTATAAGGGCCATGTAAATGTTAATAGATCACGTTACATGTTTGAAATTGTTGTGAATGCTGAAGTAGGAAAGTGACCGCCTCGAAGTTTGGTCGCCCTTCTCCACGATCGACTGAGCGGTGAAATAGCTCCTCATTTTGAAGTTAAGTCATGGAAGTTTTTAAATTTGACACGTGTCTGGGGTTCATATTTTTTCACAAAAGATTTCCCGCAGACGTAAAATTATTTTGTTTATAGCAGAAGGATTTTGCAATCTCAAAAATTAATAATGATCAGAGCAAATACGGTTTGACTCTTGACTTTGAGTATTGTGAAGAAAAGAAAATTGGCCTGCGGGCTTTCACGTTCGGCAGCGTTTATTTTTTGACAGCTTGTTGAATATTGTATTGAAAAGGAGTGTGCCATGCACGCTTTATCATCTCGTAACGTTAAGTGTTCATATTGTTAGCATTATTGGCTAAAATATTTTATATACTAGTTTCGATGGCGTTCATCGGCAAATTTAATTTTAAATCTCTTATGAATGAATTTAATCATCACTTCGTAATTCCAGTAATCAATTCAACAGGACCTCACAAAATTCTTTCCCTGGTAATAAATTTTATTTATATCAGCTATATGTAAGATAGAGATGTGAAACCCGTGCCAGAATGTTGGCAAAGTAATCAAGAATTTTGTTGCAACAGAAAAACACATCAGTAAGTCTCCACGTGGCACCCTTGGTAAGACGCTTCACATAGACTTGATGTTTAATTTCGGTCCATTCATTAGCCAACATCACGAGAGGAATCTATGCAATGATTGTGGATATCCTTTGTTTCAGAGTTGAAAGATCTGAAACAGGACATATGTAGATATATTCCTAGACGAAACCCCGTAGACAAAATCGAATGTGGTTATGTCAGGAGAGCGTGGAGGCCAAGCTGCAGCGTCATCACGACCGATCCATCGTCCAGGAAAAGTCGTATCAAGATAACCGCGAACCTACAAACCCCAATGAGGCGGTGGACCGTCTTGTTGAAAAATGACATCTGGGTGATACTAAAGCAACTGAGGAACAGCAAACAATTGCAACTTCTCCTGATACACTGGGTACGTGATGGTGCCCTCAGAGAAAATAATGGTCCGATAATTTTGTCATGCAAAAGCGCCCACCAAACATTCACGTCAGGGCTGCCTCTGGTACATTCTGATACCTCACCAGGGGGGCTCTGAAACTCAAATACACACGTTATGCCAGTTCACTACACCGATCACAAGAAGGTCGCCCCTTCAGAAAAAGGAACACGTTTAAGACAGCCATTATCGCCCTCAATACGTAATAACATTTCGACTGCAAANTCGCCCCTTCAGAAAAAGGAACACGTTTAAGACAGCCATTATCGCCCTCAATACGTAATAACATTTCGACTGCAAAGTCATGCCGACGCGTGGTGTTAGTGGGTAACAAAGCCTGAACAATTTGCGCTTTGTATGTGCGAAACAATAAACGTTTGTGTAAGATATCATGAAGAGAATTTTTCGGCATCTGTAATTCACGTGAGGCCATACGCACTGATTTCTTGGGGCTTCGAAACGGAAGACTGCCTCACTGCTTTCACCCATTCAACTGAGGTTGATGGCCGGCCAGTTCTCGGTAAGTTCTGTACCAGATTCTGCGTTCTTGAACTTGTCATGCCACGACTTAATTCTCTTGACAGCGAGAGGCATCTTTCCATACGTTGTCTGAAAGCTTCTCTGCACTGTAATTGGTGACCGGGTCTCGTGGTACCAGAGGACACACTGAGCTTTTTCACGATTTGTGTACAGGTTCGATTTCCTGGACACTTCGACTGCTACACTACACCCACANCCGATTTCCAGGACACTTCGACTGCTACATTACACCCACATTACTGATACCTACAACAAAAAACGTGCTTAGTTTTCCAACATTTTGGCACCAGTTTCGCATCTCCATCTTAGATATAGCGGATATAAATAAAGTTCATAATGAGGGAAAGATTTTTCGGACAGCATTTATACACACTTGCGTGCATGATATCGCAGAATTGAAGTAAATCTTAGTGTGTGATTTATTACTATTTCATATTATTAATATTTTTCGTACCTCCACACGTGTAGGGTTGGTGTATTAAAAAAATTATGTTATAGCACTTTCTTTGTAATCTTAACTATTTCTAGCTCATAATGTATATCCATATTACTACGCGATTTGTAACTGCATGCCAGCTTGTATTTCTTATCAATATTTTTTAAGTTCTATGGCACTTTCAGTCTTTAGTAATACGCTATGCACGCCTTAGGTTTTATTTAATTTCCTTTGACAGTAAACAGCAACGGGTCCGGTGGACTTAAAAAGGCCCGACGCAGTGCCTCGTCGGTACGTTGCTGTTGATTTGGAGACTTTGACTTTGAAGGCCTGTAAATTAACAAGCGTATCCGTAGGGATTTTTCATGTTTTTGTATTATTGTAACGTTGTATACTTTAGAGTAAAAAAACTGGTATAGGCGTGCGTATGCAAATAACAGTGGTATGGAACCAATCAGAGTAACGCGATGCGGTCGGCAGCTATATCGGTTACTGCTGTTACAATGGCAGGTTATCAAGATTACAGTGAATTTAAACGTGATGTTATAGTCGGCGCACGAGAGATGGGACATAACATCTCCGAGGTAGCGATAAAAGTTGGATTTTGGTGCACGACCATTTCACGAGTGTACTGTGAATATTAAAAATCAGGTAAAACATCAAATCTTCGACATCGGTGCGGCCGAAAAAAAGATCGTGAACGAACGGGACAAACGACGACCAACGAGAATCATTAAACGTTACAGACGTGCAACCCTTTCTCAAATTGGCGCAGATTTCAATGCTGAGGAATCAACATGTGCCAGCGTGTGAACTATTCAACGGACCATCATTGATATGGGCTTTCGGAGCCGAAGGCTCGCTCGTGTAGCGTTGTTGACTGTACGACACAAAGCTTTACGCCTCGCCTGGGCCCGCCAACACCGCCATTGGACTGTTGATACCTGGAAGCACGTTTCCTGGTCTGACGAGTTCGTTTCCAGTTGTATCGGGCGGAAGGACGTGTACGGGTGTGTAGACATCGTCAAGAATCCATGGACCCTGCATGTAAACAGGGGACTGTTCAAGCTGGTGGAGACTCTGTCATGGTATGGGTCGTGTGCAGTTTGCATTAAATGGGACTCCTGATACGTCTTAATACGAATCTGACAGGTGACCGATAGGTAAGCATCCTGTCCGATCACCTGCACCCATTCATGTCCATTGTGCATTCCGACGGACGTAGACAATTCCAGCAGGACAATGTGACACCCCGCACGTCGAGAGTTGCTACCGAGTGGCTCCTGGAATACTCTTCTGACTTTAGACTTTTCCATTTGCCACATAAATCACCAGACATAAACTTTATTGAGCATATATAGGATGCTTCGCAACATGCTGTTCAGAAGAGATCTCCTCCGCCTCGCACTCCTATGGATTTGTGGACTACCCTGCAGAATTAATGGTGTGAGATGCCTCCTGCATACCTTCAGACATTAGCCGAGTCCATGCCTAGTCGTCTTGCGGCACTTCTGCGTGCTCGCGGGGGCCCTACACGATATTAGGCAGGTGTACCAGTTTTTTTGGCTCTTCAGTGTATAATATTTAGATTTGGCTGTGATTCACCGTGAACAATAATAATAATTGAAGAGGTTACAGTATAAAATGTATTGTGATTTTCCAGTTACAACCATTGTAAGTGCCTTATGATAATTATTTGTATTCATTGTCGCATATGTAAATAGATGCGTGGCAGTAAATGTTATTAACAATGAATTTTTGGGCAATTTTCCAATTTTCGGTCTTCTGAAAATATAAATTCAAATACGTTTGGGCATGGAAATTTAATCATTGTAACTCGTAAAACTATTAACTGAAATAACTACTAAATTTTTATTTGTAAAAACCCAAAAAATATGTTAATTGCACATATTTCTAAGAGTATCTATTCACTGAATACATGAGCAAAATATTTTTAATTACTTTATTGTTTGGTTTAGCATTTTGAAACAATGCCGCAGGATTTCGAGAGAATTCTGGTTGTAATTCGTAGCCCTAATGTTTTTCACGTTTCGTGATAAGGAAAAATTACTATCCAATATTCAGTTTGTTAGTTTTGGTGACTTTTCGATAAGAATAAATAAATATCGCTTATCCTGCCCTGTTTAGCTTACTTTCCAAATAAAAAGGAGACTTATGAGATCACTTTCGGGCCTGTGTGTTTGTGTGTGTGTGTGTGTGTAGGTAGTGGCGTTGTTGTGTGTGTCCTCCCTAAATCCCTTGAAACTGCTAATTCAATTTCACCAAAATCGGTAACATTATAGTACTTAATAATGACATCCAACTTTAATCGTTTTCGCTTTTTCAGCGTGCTTATTTTCAAAATGGTAGCAATTTTAAAATATAAGTAACTATGTCATATATCAGGAATCATTTTAACCGATTTAAATCAAATATGGTAAGTTTATAATGCGTCAGAGAGATATTACAAATTGTTAGCCATTTTTGAAGATGGTACTATGTGCAAATCAAGTTTTTATGTCATATCTCGGAAACTACTCGACTGACACCCACAACATTTCAATGAAAGTAATTTAGTTGTAGGACATGTAATTTAATGCAATTTGAAAGAATAAGGCACTCATTTTCAAAATGAGAGTCATCTAAATATTTTATTTTAATTTGTTATATCGACGATATGGTTTAACAAATTTCGACCAAACTTGGTACCCTGAAAATATTTATTACAATGATAAAATGTTTCAATACACAAAATCTTGTCTTCTATTTCGTAAGAAAACGCCACATGTAAAATATTTTTTTTTTGTCGTGTTTCAACTAACAATGAATTGATTCCTACCAAATTTGTAAAACAAGTAGTACTACGAAAGTCCTTGTTTGCCAGCCACTTTTATTTAACATGGCTGCCATATAGACATTTTACATTAGCATGTTATATCTACAAAAACGTGTTTTCAATTTGACTTAACTACGTATGCTTACTCTACTCACATAGACAGAAAATTTGTACACAATGTTTATTTTGTTCATCGTTTTTCAAGAGAGCTCCATATCGTTAAAATATAGATGTTAGGTCGTACGCTGGGAAACAAACAACCTATTCCCACCAATGTCAGGCGACAAATTATTCTTTTGTATTCCATATAAAGTTATGTGTTATAGACATGTAGTCATATGTGTTAATATAAGAGAAATGTACATTTATTTTAGATTTGTGTGCCCGATGTTCCAAACTTAATATGTTGCAGTGCCTGTGACAAATATGAAATTGTCTTACACATAACCATTTTGTCCGCAATTTATGAAGGTTGCACAATATGTAAAATTGATCTGTTATGCTATATGGGACCTATCATCCGATACCTTCCAAATTCTAAACACAAATATTTCCCCAGTTGGCCACGTTAATATACATATTTTAAGAGAGTCAAACAAACACTTGTGATAAGTATGTTACATCTATTAACAATACTGCATAACTCGACCAAACTTTCAAAGCTGATTGTGTCCACTAGAAGAATAAAATATAAATATAAGAGCATATTTTGCCTTCCTTTTTGTATGATAGTGCCAGGTGACAAAATTCTATTTCGAGAACCAATTGAATAAATCCCACCAAATTTTGCACACTATTAGTGCCACAACTGGCCATTAAAATTTATATAATTTAAGTGACTCACACACTTGTTTTCAAAATGTTAACTCTGTAACTATATGTTAGTAAACCCTGTCTATCAAAACATTAGTCTGATCACAACCGAAATTTATGGTCTTAATCCTTACTCCATAATTCAGATGGTTGTATGTCATCTTATGGCATTAGGAGTTCTGGGTTTGAGTACCGGCTGTGGTATCTGCGTATTTATAATTGTCTCACTAGTGTTCCATATGTCAGTGATTCCATCTCTAAAGACGTTGAGGCCTATCTACCACCTAAGCTTTTAAGGCCTTCATCCAAATAATTTTCATACATGTTTGGTAATTTCTTGTTGTTTATCGTGCCTTCCGTCTTGCTAGCTGAATAATGGACCTGTTGAAACGTGATTCATTAGGGCGAACATTAGAGTTCATTACCACCAAAATAAAAGGACTGTAGAAGTCATATTCGCCCTACGATCGACGGGTGAGCCAAGCTAATTACCCAATTATTTTACAGACCGTCAAGCTCAAAGACTAACTAGAAGATTATTTCATGGCGTTCACACAACTGCGAAAAGTCGCAAATGCCTACGGACGTGTTTTTTAATTGTTCAAATAAATTTTATTTTCAGAATGGCTTAAATTGTTTACTTAGCTGTCACAAGTCTGTCTTATACACTTATCAAAGCCGTTTTCCTCGACAAATTGTAATCAATTAACAATGTTATATTGGGGGATAAAATGTCTTTCAGGAAGTTTTTGCATTTCTTGCTTCAATCAATTTGAAGAATTTAAAACCACCTCGCATTTAAGCAAACTCCTACTTTTTTTTCTAATCACAGTCTGATTTATTCTCGACAATATGACATAATTTTGACTTCATACTTTGAAAAATCTTATTCTTAACTTCAAGCATAAATTACATTAACTTTTAACTTTTCCGCCTTAATTGTGTAGCATTCCATAAGAAACAACATGACGAAAGATACTGCAAAGTCAAATGGTAAATTAATTTGTTCAAGTTTTAGGTAACGTCAGGGCCTTTAGGCATATAGACGTGAGCAGCCTTAATCATAAGGATGTGCCTCATATTTACCATATATTTACAACATCGTCAACGGCCACATATAAGGTAGCAGTCCGGAATATCTCCCCATGAAAAGTTTTTCTTTTTATCTTAAAAATAGTAATAATTACGAGAAGTTGTGCTAAAATGTTATGTAATAAAAGGAATATATTTCGTCTTCATTTCACAAATTATTCACGGAAAACTAAATTGTGAAAGCCAGATGTTTATATATTTGAAAAGTGAAATGAATTGATGAACTAATGCAACAACTTAAACGAATGTTGTCTTCTAACACTTATAGAGGAAAAGTAAGAACTTATTTAAAAAAACAGTAAATTAAAATTTTTCAAATAAACAACAACATTCAAAACGGACTGAATCTGCGAAAGGTGATCTTAGCATCGCTGGCTGCCGGCCTCATGGGATGGTTTTACGTAATCGCTCCAGGTGATGCTGGGATGGCTCTTTACTAAAGGCCAAGGCCGATTCCTGCCCTGTTCCTGTTTGCCTCAGCAACTTGCTCCGTCTTTAATTACCTCGTTTCCGACGAGACGTTAAGCCTTACCTACCCACCTGCCTGCCTCATTGCAAGTATCCTGCCCACGGCCAAGCTGTTGCGAGGGAGGCCGAGAGGGATTTTGCCAACACATTGGACATCTGCAGGCGGTCCTTACATCATTGATAAATCAATTTCAGTATTACTTACTATATCTCAGACCTACAGCACGATATTAGTCATACTGAGAATCGAGAATAATAAATAAATCTAAAAAGAAACACTATTTAAATGTATAAATTTGCCGGTCATTATGGCGAGTCTTGGGTACACTCAGCACACCTCGTGCGCAAGCCTATGCCTTAAGGCAGACTGCTGACCTGATAGTGATATTTGTTCCAGGCGGAATTCAAGTATAGATGAAGTGAGATGATTTGCGCCTAGAGAATAAATCGAATACAGAGATGAGGGAAACGAAAGTGTCCTGAGAAAAACCTGTGACCATCGGCAATATCCGCCACGTTTCACACGAGCGAAAGTCCGGAATCAGATCCGCTGGGAATCGAATCCGATTCGCATTGTTTTAAGCGGGGTGCGACAATCGACCGGAACCGTTAAAAGCCCCAGACCAAAAATATTAAGATTAACATTTATTTCGGTGGTGGAATAAAAACCGTCCGGGGACTCGATCTGACGTGCATAATCTGTTAACAAAGGACTTCTAATTCCAGTGCGGACATTAACTGGCTCGTCGAGTGTGGCGTGAAACAAAACACAACGACGCCAGATATCGCCGGAAATTAAGATGTAATCTGATAAGCGCCGGTGCCACATGCGCTTGGTGATTTCACAAAAAAACAGAAATTTTTCTCCCACTGTAAATCTGAACGTAAACACTGAGCCATTCCGTTGTCATCCTCAGTCCAACCATTTCAATAATTGTGTCCCAGACCGACGTATGCCATCAATCTCCCTGAAATATCGTAATAGTGGTGTCGGCGTCATTCATCCCTCTTTCCTAGAACTCCCACAGCTCACATCACGTCACGAGGTAGAAGAGGCTCACTGCGTGTCACCTGCGTGCGCATTCTCCACGGTGGGGTTCATCTCAGAAAACTCGCATCCCAATCCCGACATCTCTCGTCGTCCTCAACTTCTGCTACAGATGCTGGCGCTATCATCTGCCACTTCCATAAATAATTAAACAGCACTCTTATACTTTAGCGAGAGGGATTCCGTCCGCTACGGACGTCAAACACCAGCCCATCCAGGCCATTCACGGTTACCCTAGCCTGAAATAACTTACATATCATAGAAAAATTATTCATTAACTTATTTAACAATGTTACGAACTTAACGCAAGGTACCATTCTTTTTTCTTTACCTACAGCGATCCAAGAATAACTGAAGGGGTGAAAGAATATTTACTTGAGTGCCTTCACGGGTTCACGAACCATACACATTAAATAATAGTAGGCTGCGATTGAAGTTAACTTAAAACTTAATGTCAACAAAACATACTGGATTCGATATGAAATGAAACTACACTAAGTTTACTTCAGTTTTTGCAACATCTGCACGTCCACCGACTCCGATCATACCACTGATAGCGTTCCCAGCTATCGGAGGCTTGTAGGTTGTATTAAATAGTTGCACACATCGTGATAACGCGCGTTATGAAACTACGGGAGGTGTACCAGGGTATAATTTACAGCATTATTAAAAAAAAAAATAACAGTAAAATAAATTACGGGCCATAATATTACCGTAATGATGATAATAAGCAAGTATTTCCTACGCCTGAACTTACATAGATGGTGTTTTTTTTTTTTTGGATATATGTTCGGCAAATTTAAACCTTTAAACCTATATACCACAGACAGCGGCTATGTAAAAGAGCTATTCTAGCACCATAAAATTGCATCGTTAGTGCTCTGTTCTGTGTTTATGATCAGTGTCTGTCTACTAACAAATACCGTTATTTCTCCCTACAAGTTTGTTACTATAACCACGCGAGCGAAGCTGCGAGTAAAAGCTATTATACGAATATAATAACTTGAAGCACGATGAACTGTAAGATGAGTAGACTTAAGGTCAACTGAAGCAGGAGCCACCTCAGACCTCGATTGGCCATTAAAATACATTGTTATTGTACCAAAATGCGTATTACTTTCATAAACGATTTGTGTAGATATGTAGATCAAATATCAATGCCATGAACCATTCGGGGTTCCTAGATTTTCTCCGATACAGAAAATATGCTAGTTTATATATGATAGGAAATTCATATCCATGCCTNATAATTTTCTCCGATACAGAAAAGATGGTAGTTTATATATGATAGGAAATTCATATCCATGCCTAAAGGAATGGCACAGGTTCATGCTACATTTTAATTATTTGGCCAGTATTCTAAAGCATGTTGAATTTATGTTGCAAAATTTCTCAATTGCAATTAAATTTGGATTTCATCAAAGCAATTCAATAGTACATTTTCAAACATTCATAAGTTATACCTAATATATTCCACAAACTCAAACATGTTTCATATATTCCTAAATGGTCTCTCATTTATTTCTCAAAAATTACTCATATACTCCTGAAATAAACCTCAAAATTACCTCATTTCGATCATTCTTCGAGCATTCTTTTTTAATTCCTCTTCCATTACTCAAATTCACTCATTTACTCTCACGTTTCCCCTTATTAATTGTCCAAAACTGCGTTGATCAACTACATACCTAGTCAAATAAACATAATAAATACGTCTCTTCAAAGCAGCAGGAAATTATAATAGGAATAAAACAAACAATTATATAAATATATATTTGTATTTGTTGTATTCCTTGTAAGTTTACATTTCTCAAACTCTTGTATTCCGTGGACAATACATACGGGTCTCTTTTGATATAAACACTTTCTTTCAATTCATTAATTGCTAAAGATATCTAATAAATATCTGAGAAATATCTGAGAAATCTGCACTCTTTGCAAATCAATAAAATGTCTAGTTTGCCATTATAAGTTACGGTATTCAGAATATACAAAGAGAGTCTTCTTGCATCCTGCATTCTTCTTGATGCCACATAATGCAGCAAACTCGTTGGCTAGATGAATGAGTGCATCGGGAAAATTGTCGTCATCGGCATAGTCTTCATAATCAACACTGCCTTCATTACTGTCATCAACTTCCTTTCCTTCATGTGAACTACGAAGTTCCCTTTCCTTTGCAGTAGGTTTCCATATACTTGTTCACAATTACTCCAAATACCTTATTTTTTCTGATGTGCGCCCATTTCTCAAGAAAGTCAGGAAAGATCATATGTCGTGTAAACAAATTTTATTGCATGCTATATGTCCGTAGTATTATCTGTAGTCCTCTTGTTTTCTGTGAATATAATACTTAACTTTGTAGTTGTAGGAGGAAGCTACANTCCGTAGTATTATCTGTAGTCCTCTTGTTTTCTGTGAATATAATACTTAACTTTGTAGTTGTAGGAGGAAGCTACAAAAACAGATAGCATTTTTCGGCAGGCAAAGTAACACTACACTTGCATGTCTTGATGAGTATATAGAAATAATTTCTGCGATCAAAATGCCTAGAACAGTATAGGAGTTAAGTTTCACACAAGAGGGACTCTTCACATATTCACTCTTANTTATGCGATCAAAATGCCTAGAACAATATAGGAGTTAAGTTTCACACAAGAGGGACTCTTCACATATTCACTCTTCTCATGTTATTGTGCATTTTAGTCGAAGGTATAAGTAAACCTTCTTGCAGCATCGATGCTGTCAACGAGCCGCGGTAGGAGAAAAAATTGGAGCCATATTTGGAGAAGCCATAGGCAAGCCTTCGCATGCGATATTAATTTTCAAAAACTGTAAAGCTGTTTTCACGATAGCGTGAGGTGACGTGGCGCGTCGCGAGCGACGTTTGCAAACAGCGACGAGCGTTAATTGCGATACAACGATGTTTGCCGCCGGCCGCCGGCGAAGTAGACCATGATGCCATCTGTTATCCTGCAAGGAAGCTCGCAATGAAATGCTTAAAGGGAACGAAAGGCAGTTTTTTTATTTTTTGCCATTCAGTCAATGAAATGGGTTATATTTTAGTGAAGTGATCTTGTATTTAATAAAATATTATACTAAAACTCGAAATTTTGTTTTAGATCATGAACGACTCTTCAGGCATCGGATAACATTATACTTTAGTTTTCCTGGAGGTAGGAAAAATGTAAATAAATATGTACTCATTTTAGTTTATCTGCAAACCGTTAATTGCGTATATTTTAATTTGTTCTTTACCTCAGCTTCTCGCCAGTTTATTTATTGAGAAATACACAAATGTTATTCTTCTTATTCCTCGTCGCTGGCGACAAGCGTCGAAACCAATGTTCGTCGCTCGTGCAACGCTCTCGACGCCTGCCACCAGCACCAGAGCTCTGATTGGCTGAAGCTCGTCATGCCGCGTCGCGTCGCTCAGTTGTGAAAACTGCTTAAGGAAGAACTCTTCCATATAAATGTTTACTTCTCGATGTCTTGAACGGAACTAACATACTTCTGCCCAGCATCTGCTCTAGAGTTTCATATGTATGACATTAAACCCTATGCTGCACAGAGAAGGCGTATCATGTGTGCTACCGTTATATTATTATTCGCATGTCATCTGAGCAAAATAGAGCTAATTTATTTTTACTCTCTTTACAGAGAGTATGTTGGTGTGATCTCATTCTATCCACGTTCACATGAATTGCTTGCAGTTATTCTGATTCAGCTACATGATTAAGGAATTCTATTAGCCCTTTCTATGACTTTGATATTACTCTAGTATAGTTTCAACTATAATCCCACAAATTACATTATGTCCTTGAATTACACTAAATTTAACTTTTATTTTCTTGGTAGGTGCCAGTGCCGAAATCGCTGAAAAATTCAGTCTTTCCACTTGCGACTGTAAAATTCATGGGTTCATATATATATATATATATATATAACTGGAAAGAGTTTATGTAAATTTATAGGAGATTGGGGTTATCTACACACCAAAGCTTCATCGCTTCGTTTTTTACGTAAGTGTTTTTGCCATGTGGAACATCACACACCCCGTGTTGTACAACTTAACGAAAAATATTTAATTTTGCTGTACATGGGTAAGTTATCATATAATGTCCGATTCAGGAATGTGGGCTTGCCTAACTGTCTTTTCTCAACTTCCTTAGACATTTTAAAATTTTACCTTTGTTCCCCAGTCATTTTCTCGAGGATGCATTTTTTTTTTGACGGTTAATAAATTTTTCTATTCTATTTAGTTTACAAACATCTGATGTTTCTAGGTCTTCAGGTTAATGTATATTTTTTAACGCATGCAGTCTGCTCGAACAGAAGTACACAGTAAATTTCGACAAGTTAATTCCATCTTATAATGCGTGCTTCAACATGTGGTAATGAATGACGTGGTGCATCTCGTGTCCTAGCCTTATCAATAGCTTTGAATTTTTCGAATCTGTTTCAAGGGCAAGAACCGGAAGTTATTGTGTTTCGCATGCATGTTTACAGAGTACTCAATGTTGAACTTCAAGGTGTGGCCGTCCTACCGTCTCGCAGTCAGTTGGTGCGCTGAATGTCTGGGGTGCGGGAGGTTCTGAGTTTGAATCTCAGGTAAGGCACGGATGTTAGTTTAAGTAAGGTCATAAGTTAGTTTATAAGCCGTCCCTTGGTAAGCCTTCAGGCATATCAATGGACGTTAATAAGCCCTTTCCAATACAATCCAATTCATGGTGTGTGCCCCGTTTTGACGTCATCTGGAACGGACATGGTGTCCACATCAATGTCAACACACTTGGATTTATTCACCAGGAACAGCAAAGACATGGCCCATCTGTACATGATGTTGTCATCGAGGTATGGTAGGGATGTTGCCAACTTGCTGGGATTGTATGTTTCAGATGCTTAGGTGTTGTACGACACTGTATGGCGCTTGATACACTGCAACGCCGTCACCTATTTGTTCATCGATATGCATGTATACAGGAAGATTCTAAAATCATGGGACAAACTTTGAGGGGTGGTAGAGCTCACTAAAACAAGCAATTATTGTATAGGAATATATGGGCGGAAGTGACACATTGAGGCACAAACACAAACATAACACATGAAATGCAACACATTGTTTATTTACAACGTCGCCGCTAAATGCCTTTTTACAGCAATGTTTATAATAATTGCTCAAAATTGCTACCACCGACAGTAATGCCAGCTTGGTAGTGGTGGAGTGATTGGCGAAGATATTCAAATACGCCGGGTATTTCATGCACGCGTGCAGCCGCACAGGATAATCGAGCGACGAGGTCTTCAATGGAATCAACTGGAGTTTCGTAAATGAGGGCTTTCAAATGCCCCCATAGAAACAAATCGAGACTCGATAAAAAGGCATTTAGCGCCGACGTTGTAAATAAACAATATTTTGCATGCCATGTGTTATGTTTGTGTTTGTGCCTCACCGCATCACTTCCGCCCATATATTCCTATACAATAGTTGTTTTTTTTTAGGGAGCTCTAGCACCCCTCAAAGTTTGTCCCATGATTTAAGAATCATCCTTTATATCGCAGTCGTTGAGAATCTCCAGTTCGACTTCTGCAAATTGCAGCATCGAAAACAAGCCCTGAAATGCTGGCATAATGTGCACAGTAGGGCATATGTATCGATAAGCCCAGGTCTCTAAAACCTCCACAGATATCGGCCACGATCAGCATGTCAGTCTTCAGGTACAATTCACAATAATATCCCTGTGTATAGTATGCAGCCGAACACGTTTCACATGGACTAGGCATGAAAATAGTTCTAGGTATTCATTAACGTGTGCATCATGTGGTTAAGTATATACCTATGTTAAGGAGGAGGTAGCTGCATTTCGTCCAGCATTTTCCATGAACCGATGTAATAATATAGGAATACATTCTTATGTGTAAATAAAAATCGGTTTATTTAGGCCGTTAGGATTCCTTCCCTTGGGGAATTTTGATGAATGCCATTACTGTGGGCCATAAATGCAAATGTGTCGGCAGACTTCACAAAAAAATACATAGCCGAACTGCTTGGTATAAGTCTAGCCACTTACTTTTACTCTGAGGATTGCTGAACAACCAAATCAGCCTTAACTATCAGAATCACAAGCCACATTACACCTTATAAAGTACATAACAACCGAAGTGCCGTATTTATATTCCTTTCTCAACCAATGAAAAAGTTTTTAAGTTTAAAATATTTACGTCAAATAAATGTTTATAAATGTTATACTAATACTATGCATAAGTAAATGTGTATAAAATACATTATGTAATTCAAAACTATGGTTTAAATAAGATAATAAAAATTAAAGGGTTCCTATAAGAGTGTTTTCATAAACTAAATAAATTATTAAATTTTTCCTATTTCATCATAAAAATAATATTAATTATTTATGAAGATACACATGCAAGCATAATAAAAATATAAGACCTAGTGATTTAGTGGCAAGAGGAAAAAGAGCTGAATGTATTATGAGAACGTAATTTTAAAACGTTAAAATGTTCTGTACTCGGCTGTGAAACATGAAAGCGTTCAAGTTTGCAGTAGTTAGAAAGCAAAATATAGAGCATTGTTCCAGGTACGTGTTGATACAGTGATGAAGGTTTTCATTCTTCTGAGAGAATTTTTTATACGTCATGAAATGCAAATTTAACCATTTTTACTTAGGCGCTTGAAAAGTGGATCACCTCCTCCAACATGAATATTTCTGTACGCTTTAGCTTCCTTTTCTCAGTACAAAAAATTATTTGTAGTACGATGCCACTAAACAAGGTATCCAGATTTTTAATACATTCCTTCAAAGTTAACTTCACGTTAACTTAATAAATGAATCTACAAAATGAATTATGCCTTCAGCTGAGATCGTTCGAATCGGTGAACATATTCGCATTATTCAAGTTTCATATTTTCCAAAAAAGTACTTTCTTCTTTTTTAGTGGACATCTTGTTTACAGAACGATAAATAATTAAAACAAACCCTGACGCTTCTGTTTTAAATTGTCCGCTGGCTTTGATAATTTTGCTAAAACTAATTCGTTTAATTTTTTAACTCGTAACTACATGTAATTAACAATTGGAAACTTAAGATCAGCAAACTGCGGGTCTGAAATTTACATAAAATTTTGATCGATTACCAAATTTGCATAATTTTTCCAAGAAAATGCGTAAATTGTGATGTGATTTTTCATAACAAATATGAATTATTTTAGAGCTTTTGTCAATTACAATTGAAACATATAGGTAATACACCGCAAAAGTATTACATACGGAATTTAGCCTTATAGGTTTTTTTGGAGCAATGCTAGAATCAAGTGTAACATTTTCAGACAAATTTTTATGGTTGAGTTTGTATTTATTTCGACAAGCAGAAAGCTCACGTAAGAATTAATTAAAATATGGGAAACCAGTTTTGTAGTTTTTACTTTTACAGCCAACTAACAAGAATTTAAAAAGTTATTACAAATTGTTTTTATTTCCTGATAGGTGTGAGGGGTGGACGCAGCAATGCGTATTTGTTTCAAACAGGTATCGGTAAGAATTTACTGTTTTACTTCTGCTTACTAAATACTAACATAAATATTTTATCACTATATGGTAACTCCTTTCATAAGTATATAGGTGTAACACATATATATTAAGGTAATAAACACATGTTAACACACGCAATGTCCCACGCAGATCCGAACACCAGGAACTTCAATTTGTGCTACAGCTATAACCACAATAAATTTCAAAATCGAATTATTGACATAGTTGACAGTTCAGATAAAATAATTAAAGGTGATTGTTTTGTCAATTCTTGACTTTCTGCTAGTTTGCTTTATAAGAACTATACTTAAAGTAATGGTGAAGACGTCTTAAATATAAAAGTCATAAATTACGTTATAAACACAGCATCATTCCTGTGGCTTATCATGATCGCGCAACAGCTCTATAAATTTCATCAAATAGTTAAGCCTTAGGTACCACTTAGACATATAATTAAGAATGATTCTTTGGAGAAACTGCGTATACAACATACGGTTACATAGATCCTGCAGGTAAATTTGTTGAACGAGACGTTATCCCACATAATTTTTTACGTACATACTTACATGGTATGAATTTAAGAGAATTATTACTAAGTTATTAACTTCAAGTGGCAGGAGAAGGAACTGAAAGATCTAAAATATCAATAAAATTATCACACCAACTCCCTCACAAAGCTGAGTGTTAGTACCGGTTCGCCTGTAGCTGTAGAATAGCGGTGGGTTTTGAACAAATCATCAGTGTTTGCCGTTACTTGCATGTCATAACTGTATAAAGAGTTATAAGTAACACAGAATCCTTGAGTAATTGCAAACGGGAAGTGGTTCACAAACACAGCGTGTCTATTTGTTTCGCTTTATTATTGCCGATCTGAGGTACGAAGCGTGTTAAATTTTGTGTTATCTGCAGAAAATTTAGCCAGAAAACGAGTTACAGATTTCATTGATCAACAATAGGTTGACTTTGATAAACAGTTTTTGCAAATTTAGGCTAAACGGAGTGTTCCAAAATTTATTGCAACTATGCATGAGAAAATGGGTTAACATTGTTTCGTCAAGTTCCATGATAAATAATTTTGAAAGAGCCATTTCCGTGGAAAAATTAATAAGGTCAAAAATATTTTAATGGGGAGATTGACATTTCAAATGCGCTGATAAACTACTACGTGAGATGCGCGATATTGAACCTGAATGAGACATTGTTAAAAACAATACCAAAGCACATCACTTAATACACTTTGCTACGGCGGTGCAGGAAGTCATTTCCTCAGCCATTTCCCCAGAGACGTTCCGACTCCTGGTTGACGGTCCCCGCCGTAGGTTTCGAGCGGTAACAAAGGCCAAGGATGAACCCACCACACGCATATATTAATGCCTGCTATTGATCTTTATATCCGAGAGGCACGTAAAGCACAGTTTCGCATAGGTATCCGGATACTTTTAATCGTATAGTGTATATAAATGTGATGTCAAATTATCTGATTTCCATACCGATTATTATTTTCCATGTAGTCTTTTAAATTAATTTGTCATCTGCCAGGTGAACTGCCAATCTGTACCTTAAGTTACTGTGTGTATCAGGATGTGAGTTTTTCTTACTGATAGTGGTATGTTCAGAGACGTCCGTAAAAATTGGCGGGAAGAAATACGTTTTTAAATTTTGTAATTCTCTATCTTATCTTAAGCATCCGGCGTTGCCTTTGAACCAATAAATTATACGTGCAGCTGAAATGTTTAGCGTGTCTGCTGCAAGTATTTCAAGACTGCATAAAGCATGTGGTCTTAGAAGAAAATAACACCTATAATTAGCACTGGATATTCACAGATGTATTATAAATATGGCAGAAATGTAGACAGAAATAACAAGAAGTGATTACAACCTGGGCGATGAGTCCCTATCAGGAAACGACTGGAACTGTAAGCAAACAGTACTGACAAGTACGTTGATTCAGTATATTTTTATAAGATTATATTATTAGCGACATTGTATCGTAGCTCCGGCAGCTACATGCCACTGTTGTTCGCCGCATCATGATATAGCTCTATTTATGTACTTCGGGAACTGAAGTAAGGATGAAGGAAATATAGACAGAATTATGAAAGAATACAGGGTTTCAACAGTATGCCCACGGAAAAAGTACAAAATATATTAGTTCTTTCTGCGAATTCAGATCTGGCTGTGTGTGAAACGAAATCGCAATTAATCTACAGGACAGTAGTACTGGTAATAGAAACTATGAGGTCTAAACATCAAACTGTGAAAATTTTTTACGCTGCTGCTGTAAACTGCAGAAACAAGAGATGAAGTATCATTCCTGCACTGGAAGAACATGTCGGTGAAATATTGTGTTGCCCCTATACACTGATGAACATGGGAACAGCTGCAGTCACACTGTTTCATTCTTTTTCAAGAAAATCAAGACAACATGCAGTACCAATTGCGCACCGCAAATGGTTAAACTATTATCGCAGAAACGTCGCTGCAACATATAGTGTAGGGGGCGTTTGGGGCCAGTGCCCAGTGCCTAAAAGCGCGGCGTTTGCACCTCCGTCAA